>QRFJ01007653.1:0-41677 GCA_006176705.1 Cocos nucifera
AGAGATAAGGAATAGCTGCTGATCTTCAAATGGAGTTTTGAAGATCTCCAGATCAGATCCAGAATCTGATTTTTGGAGATGTGATAGAGAAGAAGAGGATCTCTAGAATCTAAACCTAAGCGGAATTCGGTAGAGGCCAAGCGCTTGCTGGCTAGAATCCAGAACCTTTCGGCTTGCAATACAGGATCATCAAACAGGATATAGGATTACCCAAATTAGGTAAATAAATTTGATTTAAATTTTATTCTTATTTTTTTTATGTTTATTAAAATAATTTAAGAAATCAAAATCTGAAACATCCCAAATCTGAATAGATCAAAGAGAAAATCTTTTGAAATATATCTCTTGATCTGATTCAGAATTGAACGAACTTGGACCGAAAAATCAGGATTTTCCTTCACCACCGAGGTAGATATGATTCCCATCATTATGCCATCCATTCCTACAATGAACATGTATAGCCATACACCTCAGGGTTTCAATGGCTAGGAGAATCGAGTAATGGTGTATCAACTAAATACACCCTCAAGGTGAACTGCCGAATGCACTCAGGTCGAAAGAACCAACCACTAACTGCAGCATCGGTCAGTCATTGACGAGAAGGTAGACTCCTATTGATTTACTCGAGCGTGGTCACACTCAGTGCCTCGTTCTCATGATCCTATACTTCTCGCTCGACAGTGTCTCCACACTGTAAGATCAAGACTCTCTAATAAGAGAAGTGATTGTACACCAACCTTTCAGATTAATCACCACCTCGTGATGATCCCTATGATCGAAGCATTTTATGAGTTAACATGATCATTCTTGTTTTAAAATTTTTCAACTCTTAAAAATATGAATTATCGTTACCATTAACTCAAAGGATGTATCACGACACTAAATACGCATATGTATAGAAAATAACCTATTTTTATTGATATTAGTCCAAAATTACAATTTTGCCCCTAGAAGTGTATTACAAGTGTTAGCCAATTCTGACTTCATAGGGCACATATATCTAACAATCTCCAACTTATCTAAAAGCCAATTGGCTATAATCCTAAGTCCCAATTTCTCAAGTGGGTCAATCTGTCTGCTGGCCCAACGGCTTTGTAAGTGGGTCTGCCACATTGTCGTGCGGAGTTGAACTCTCTTGACCTCGACATAACCTTCTCGAGGTAATCATATGGATATGGTGGTACGCCATCAAATGCTTAGATTTTTGATGAGACTCGATCTTAAGCAAGGGCTTATGGACATTATATGTCGCAGAATAGAGGAATGGCATCTGATGGGCATTATCCAATTTTCTGTAGCAAACTTCTTGTACAGAATGCTTCCTTCGCACTTCTGATGCAGTGATATATTTTTGCTTCCAATGGGGAGAATCTGTATCACCGTTTGCTTGGAACTCTTCCAGCTGACAGCAAACCATTGCACAATAATAAGACTCCCCAATTGTTCGACTTCGATCATCTTATATCGACAGAATCTTGATCCTGTGTATCCCTGAACTTGGACGTCTCCGTTCCAAAGATCAACATCATATCCTTAGTTCTTCTCAGTACTTAAGGATACATTTCAACAAAAGTCCAGTGTTCTTCACTTGGATTGACTGATATCGCTTGTGAACTAACAGCATGGGCTTATACTCAGGTCGGTGTACATAGCATGGCATACATGAGGCTCCCTATTGCGAAGATAAGCGGATCTTGCTCATGCAATTCTATTTTCTCAGTGTGTAGGGCACATCTCTTGGAAAGATGAATACTACGCTGAAGGGTATTAATCCCTCTAGAGTTTTTCCATACTAAACCTTTTTAGTATTCTCTATGTACACTCTTCTGTGAAAGTCTAGCAATCCTATTCGGTCCTATTATAGACTATATTCTTATGAAAAAGGATCTTCACTTAGGTTTTCATTGGAGAATTTCCTTGGACAATCATAATTTGACTATTGTCATCATGGGAAACATATTCCCAATAAGGAGGATGTCATCCAGTACATAGAGGAAGACAAGCACGCTCACCACTGACCTTTTGAAAATACAACGGTTCCTCTTCATTTTTGATGAAACCAAACATTGATCACATCATTAAAATGAGTGTTTCCACTCGAGAATGCTTGCTTTAAGTCCATATATGGACTTTGCCAGCTTGCAAACCTTGTGATCAGTATCATTGGATGTGAAACCTAGTGGCTGTTCCATATAGATATCTTCCTCATGATATCCCATTTTAAAATTGCCATTTCACATCATTTGCCATATTTTCATATCGAAATAGGCTGCAATGGCAAGCATGTGGTGGATGGATTTTTTGCATAGCCACTGAGAAAGGTATCCTGATAGTCAATGCTTCGCGTGACTATAACGCTTTGGCCACTAGTCTTAGCCTTGAAATGTCTCTACATTTTATGCTGATCACCAATCTTTTCTCTTGAAGATCCATTTCACCCAATAGGTACTATACCTTCTAGTGGATCTACCAGGTCCAGACTTGTTTAATGTGCATCGAGTCAATTTTTGACTGCATTGCCTCTAGCCATTCTTAGAGTCGATATTTATATCGCCTCGTTGTGATTTTGGGGTCATCACCATGGCACCATTACTAAGGGAAATTTCCTCTACGTCCTCTGAAATATATCCTAAGTATCTTTCAAGGGGACGGAAAACTCTTTCTGATCTACGAGGTGAGGAGATATGTTCTTATTTGCTCAACCTATTTGGTTCCAATTGGTCCTTAGCTCGTTGTACTTTGTGAACTTTCTATCAAGCTTGATCTGCTTTTCTGATGCTGCTATCCTTATAAACTATTTTTCAAGAAGCGCAATGTTCGACTCACAATCACATTGTGGTCCTTCTGGAGATGTAAAAATAGTATCCTAATGACTCTTTAGGAATATCCTATGAATCGAGCCTCTGAGGACCTAACTCTAATTGTCAGCTTGTCTTTTTTGACATGAACCGGACACACCCAGATTCCTGAGATGACTCAGACTTTGGTTCTTATCGTGCCATATCCTCATACGGTGGTGGTAGAAACGGTTTTAGAGAAAACCCTATTCAGTAGATAAATTAAAGTTAAACAATGAATGTCCCCAAAAAAATTAGGGAGGTCCCTGTGAAGCTCATCATGGATTTCGAACATAATCCATAGAGTCCGATTTTTCCTCCATTCTGAAACCCATTGAGTTGAGGTTTCCTGTGGAGTCCATTGAGAGACCTATGCTATTATCCTTGAAGATGTCTAGGAATTCTTCGGCTAAGGTTATTCACCTCCGCGATCTGATCGAGAGAAACCTAATGGTTTTTCCAGTTTGTTTTCTACTTCATGTCTGCATTTTTTGAAAACTTTTCAAAAGTTCAACTATGTTCATAAGATACACATACCATCCTGACAGATCATCAGATAAAGGTAATGAAGTAAGAAAAATTGCCTCTAGCCGGCACATCAATGGGCCGCAACAATCTATATGTATCTAGGGCAAGGAGATCTGTGGCCTCTCACCTGTCAAAAAAGGGAGTTTACTCATTTTGCCTTGAGACAAGATTTCGCAATTGGGATAATGACTCGAAGTCATAGACTCAATAGCCCATTTTTTCTCCATTGTTTGATCCTATCTTCTCTATATGACTATCTTAGGGTGCCATAGTATATCTATTGTTTGGACTATCCCTAAGGTCCATTTGGCATTCACGTTTTGCTCGATAGTTAGACTGGTACATCAAATTGTAGCTGATAAAGAAACATTAAATAAGAAACCATTGCAATTTTATTTCTTTCATAAGAATATTACAATGGTCCTTAAAAAGGAATCACACTACCTTCTTATCTAAGCATGAAAATAGAAATCAATTTCCTACTACGCAAGCACATAATAACAGTCTTTCAAACTAATCTAAACCAGATGGTAACTGAAGAGGTATGTTCCCATGGCTTACTGCAGCAACTCTTGCTCCATTACCGCATGTAAGGATCAATGTTCTCCATCCCTCAGCCTCACTGCTTCTTAAGACCCTGCATGAAGTGACTGATGAGCACTAGAACCAGAGTCAAGCACCAACTGGATGCAGAAAGATCGTAAGGTTAGACTCAATAACTCAGCTACCTCGAAGGACTTCCTTCTTGTTCTTTAGGTGGCCAGGTATAGGGCAGTTTTGCTTCCAATGGTCTATCGCTGTTGCATGGAACACTTTTCCTTTGACATCGGCCTTTTCTTTCAGTTCTACCTTCCTTCTTCTTAGGTTCCTTTCTACCTTTGCCTTTTTTCACAGACTTTCTTTTTCTTTTCAATAAGACTTTGTTTGGAAAAAGTTCATTCCATAGCAGAACTGAGCCTTTAGAACCTTTCATAGAAGCTCAGCAGTGACCAGCTATTCATTAATCAGCCAAGGACTTTTGAAGTTTATGCATATGGTTAATTCATGAATGAATTTTGCCCATATGCATCAGTTCAAGGATGCAGAATAATATCATCCTGCAGATCCAAGTCTAACTAACACACACCGAGCTTCTCAAGCTCTTCCATGTCCTTGATCATCATCAGACAAATGATCTTAGATCGATGCCCATCATGCATCTTAGCCTTAAAAAAGTCATTTCGTGACTTGATACTTGGTTGCAACACTCTATTCACCAAACATCTCCTGTAGGTGAACCATCATCTTTGGCGAGCAGTCCTGATATCTTCATCTTGTGACTGGAACTCATCAAACATCGAGCCAAACATGTAATATCTGGCCTTATTATATTGTCTATCCATTTTTCCAGAGATGCTCTCTGTTTCGTGATGACGGGCTGGGTAAGGTGGAGGCGTCTGGTCTAATACATTTGGGTTAACTTCTTAGGAAGCCAAAACTATTTTGTAGTTCCTGAGCCAATCTTTGTAATGGATCAGTCAGTCTATGTGTGTCCAGGATAACGGTGAAATGGCTTGGACGCAAACATTTTCCTGTTGAAGTCAAGATTCTAGTTAGATATGTATTATGACTTGACTAATTTATTTAGAATATTTTAATTTTTATATAAATTAAGCTCCCACTATTTTTTCTGGTCCCTACACTTCCCTCTATAGAGATGCAAAAAATCTCCACGATTAATGATTTCTAGTGGATGGTGCGGTCTCAACCATGACTCATCACTCACTCTAACAGTTATTGGTGATGGTTAGTTAGCCAATTGATGAACAACTCTGTTCAATGATTCTCTATATGGTGCAACCCAAACTTGGTCTGTAATTCATGAATCCTCACCCGTATCTGAAATATTGATCCACTCCTTATTAAGGTCAGATCCACCATTTGCATAGACTAGGTTTCTAAATTGAGTCTCTCACGTACAAATTTGAGCCCAACTCATCCTCCAGCCCAATAGCATCCAAATGCTAATGACATGGTTGCGTCTTCTCAGTGCAACTGAGACCACTATATATCCAACCGAGAACATCAACCCAGAAAGGCCCGCACATCTACAATTGGTGAAGACCTCGACTTAATCTTTTCTTAGGAAGAATTGATTCAGGTCTCATTAAACTACGACTTGTCAAGTCATAACAATTATGACTAACCTAGTGGCATGGGTTAGCTCAGATTATTGACCATCTCAGATCAGAACTGTGTCAACAGATATGGCCAGGTAAGTGAGACCGATGAAAGGAATATCCATAACTCGTAACAAGAAATACATTCATATCGGTAGCTTCCATTAAAACCAGTCGGTCGTCAATGTGCCAAACTTACCTTGACACAAAATTGTTGAGGCAGAACCAATTGGGTAAGCCTACCAATCCAGACTCTAATACCGCGCCTAATTAAGGTCTTGCTTGATCGTGACTCGTCTGACCAGACTTAATCCTATTGGCCTGGTCAATTAACATTGTTTGATCCCATCTAATCAACTCTTGATTCAGTTTGATCAACCGTTTAGACCTAATTGAGCACCCAAGTCCGAACCCAGTATTATGAATATGTCTTAAGATCTGAACATTCTCAATTTTAGACCTAATTAACATTCTATAATCTTAATTTTTAATTAAGTAGGTTCATAACAAAATATGCACAATAAATCCTAGGGTTTCAAGAATCTAAGGTTTTGCAGAAAGTAAGTTTGGGTTTCTGATTAAGGACGAACGTGCAGCACCCCTACAATCATAAGAAACACCCATCGAATGGAAGAGAGGGCTTTAAATCCTTCTTTGTCTTCTATATGGAACGCCAAGAGGAAGCTTAAATCAGGAACATGCAATACTATAAATAATTTTAGAATCTATATCATATATCAATATACAAATTAGATTCTAATCATGCAATATTTGCATATATCTCATGTATCAAATCATGCATATTTCAGATCTAAATTATCTTACAATAATTAAAAAATTAGATTTAAATTGATCTAATTAAAATAAATTCTAATCTAGATAATTATGTAGAACTATTCTATAACTAGTCTAGACATGCATCTCTATCCTATTCATATATATTAAAATTAAATAATTTTTATTTACTATTTTTTATATGTTATTATAATAATTATAATATCAAAAAATAGTAAATAAATAGATCTAAAATATGATTTAATCATATTAAATTGCAAACATGCAAGACTATTCTATAGAACTATTCTATTTTGGAACTAGTCATGCATATTTTCTAATCTTAGATCCAAATCATTTAATTTTAATTTTTTCTGATTTCAGATCTGATCACATCTCATGTGACATCTAAAAATATTTATTTTTAATTAAAATAAATTTAAAATCAGATCTAAACACTTTTAGAACCTTGGCTCTGATACCAGTTGAAGGAAAATCCTGTTTTCTTGGACCAGGTTCGTTCAGATCTGATCAGATCAAGGGATATATTTCAAAAAAAATTTTCTTTGATCTAGATCATATCTAAGATATTTTAGATTTAATTATTATTATTTTAGAAATTAAAATAAAATTAGATAAATTAAATCAGATTTAATTTACCTTGATATGGGTAATCCTATTACCCGTTGATGATCCTGTATGCAGCAAAAAGTTCTGGATCTAGCCATGCCAGCGTCTAGCCTCTACCGGTATCCAATCAGGCTGGATCTAGAGATCTTCTTCTTCTATATCACATGTCCAAAAATTAGATCTGGATCTGATCTGGAGGATCTTCAAAACTCTTTTTGAAGATCAACAGTCGTCCTTTGCAGCAGTGCAGCCTTCTAGCTTTCACTCACCTTTCTTTGATCTAGATTGCACCAACCAAGGTCCAAAACCCTTTTGGATGTGGAGAGGAGAGGGAGAGGATGCTTTGGCATGGAGGAGGAGAGGAGAAAAGGCCTTGGGGCATGGAGATCTCAATCTCTCAAACTTAATTTGAGTTGGGCGCAGGGTCTTATTTATAGACTATCTGTGATCTAACTCCTCTTCTTCCCAATCAATCACAATCCTTTGTAAAATTAGATCTAAATCTGATTGGTGGAAATAGAGTCCCCTGGATTCCTCCTTAGAGGGTGCCTAAGATCAGTCAAAGTTGGTTCTTAGGAGAACTCTAATTGGAATCCAAAAAGGAGATGGAGTCCCTATCCAACAGGGACTCCTGGGCACCTCCAACTTAGGCACACGCCTAGGATGGCATGAGCCCTCCTCCTTGCCAGATTCTGGTAGGGGGATAGGCCCCCACCAGCTCTCCAATAGGTGTGTGACATGTGGACAAAAGTCAAAGTATCAATGGTCAATATTTGACCAGTCAAAGGTAGACTTTTGACCAAAGTCAAAGAACAAGAAATGGTAGGTGACCAAAAATGGCAGGTAATGTCTTACAAAATAAGACAACCTTTTCTGACTTGGACAACCTCCAGTCAGACCATATGAAGGCCTCTGATTGAGCATAAATTTCTTTAGCTCAGATAGGACAACTTATTTATGATAGCAAAAGAAGAACATTAGGTTCAATCGAGTGCTAGCACGATTTTCTTGAACCTAATTGAATCTCATTTAGATCAATTGAACTGGATCAGTTCAATTGATGATCACCAAAATTCAAACCCTTATTTGTGTACCCAGTTAGGTTCAGTTCTGTATGGTAAATGGGATATGGTCATGATCTCTATCATCGACATCATCGAAACTTTCGATGGATCAAAACTCTTCTGATTCGAACAGCTAGAATGATCGATCATCTAAATCATTCTAATTGCTCCCAAAATCTACCAGTGATATCTAGCAGTATATTATGGCAACCCATCAGAGCTGAATGTGAACCTCTTGGTGCAGCTACCTGTGTGATTAAGTTCTTCTATCTTGAGCCCGATCAGATTAGGATTAAGGTGAACTCTGTCAAACCTAGTTTTTGTCATATGATATAATCATTCGAATTCGAGTCCCGATGTGAAATCTAAAATAAAAACTCTTTCTATTATTTCACTCTGCAATGGCATGAGCTTCAGGAACTTGTTCTCATGATCAATCATAGGGCTGCTCCTCTACCATCGAGGTAGATAGATTCATCTTGATGCCATCCAGTTCCTAAGCAATGAACATGCTATAGCCAACATACACCTCAGGGTTCCGAAAGGCTAAGGAGATCGAGTTAATGGTGTATTCAAAACTATAACATCCTCAAAGGTGAACTATCGATGCACCTCAGGTCAAAGAATGAGACACACTACTGCAAGCATCGAGTTAGTCATTGCGAGAAAGGTAGACTCCCTAATGATTACTCGAGGTGGTCACGCTCAGTGCCTCGTTCTCCAATGAGTAGCCTATACTCTCACTTTGTGTTCCACACCGTAGACTCAAGACTCATCTACTAAAGAAAAATGATTGTACACCAACCTTCCGGATCAATCACCATCCTCGTGATGATCCTATGGTCAGGAGCATTTTATGTGTTAATAATGATTATTCATGTCTTAAATTTTCAACTCTTGAAAAAATAAATTATCATTACCATTAACTCAAAGGATGTATCACAGACACTAAATACACATATGTGATAGAAAATAACCCATTTTATTGATATTAGTCAAAATTATAATTTTGCCCCTAGAAGTGTATTACAAGTGTCAGCCAACTCTAGCTTCTAGGGCACATATATCTAACAGTGCATTCTTTGTGGATTCTAATATCCACTAAGAAATTAAAATAATTCCTCAAATTGGAAGTAGAGACTATCAATTTGAACAAAATAGTGGGAGAAACCTTTTGATTAAAGTCCAAATCTTTAGGTTTAATGAATCAATTACTAATTATGCTTTTGGTTCTCCTTTGTGCAATTAAATCCAATCCACAATAGCTCCATTCACTGTTAGACATTGATTAACTTATGGGACCCAATTTTGATAATAAGTATCAAGAGTTGAATGTTGTTCAGCAGCATGAAGTGGTTTGTGCTGGGGCCTCTATGCCCAATTTAAACATAAGGTCCAAGAATAACCTAGATTAGGCATAATGCTTTCACTGTAAGAAGCAAGGGTATTGGAAGAGGAATTATCCTCAGTATCATGATTTTCATGATCCCAATAGGTTGAATAGGAGAGATAAGTAAGTAGTTGTTGATCAAGGATGTTATATGATAACACCTTGTAATTTCTCTATTTGTGATATTTCTACTTGGGTATTGAATATTGGAAGTCCAATCGATATTTGCAATACGTTGCAAGGACTTTAAGTTAGTAGAAAATTTAAAAATAATGGGCGATTCCTAAATGTTGGAGATGGAAGGTCTATTTTAGTTCTAGCTATGAGAATAGTTCAACTCATTTTCAATACTAATATCATTTCTTTAAATGAATGTCATTATTGTCCTTCTTTTTCGATGAATATAATCTCTATTGGCCTTTTGGTCAAAGATTATTATTATTTATCAATAAAAGAAGATTATTATGATATTATTATGAATAAAGTTACAATAATGCAAGTATAATGGAGAAATGGTATTTACATTTTATCACAGTCTGTGAGTATAATGTATACTTCTAGAAAACATCTTAGATTAGATAATGTCTCTGATATCTACCTATGGCACTGTAGGCTAGGTCACATAAATAAGAATAGGATAAACCGATTGACTCAAGAGAAAATCTTTGAAGTCAGTGATTATGAATCAGTTTTAACCGATGAATCTTATCTTCTTGGTAAAATAACCAAGTCACCTTTTACTGAAAAAGGTGAGAGAGCTACTGAGCTCTTAGGTCTAATATATACTAATGTATGTGGACCAATGAGCACTAGTGCTAGAGGTGGATATTTCTACTTCATTACTTTCACAGATGATCTATCCATGTATGGATATATTTATTTGATGAAACATAAGTCAGATTCATTTGAAATATTCTGAAGTGAAGTAGAAAAATAAACTGGAAAGAGTATTACAACTCTTCGATCAGATCGAGGAGGTGAATATCTATCCAGTGAGTTTTTGATATATCTAGGAGAGAATGAGATTCTCTTACAGTGTACTCCTTCTGGCACATCACAGCATAATGGTGTATTGGAAAGGAGAAATCGAATCTTGTTGGATATGGTTCGATCCATGATGGGGTTTGCTAGTCTGCCTATTTTATTTTTGGGTTATGCTCTTGAGACTACATGTTATATATTGAACAATATACTGAGTAAATCTATCGTAAAGACTCCATATGAGATATGGACTAGGCATAGGCCTACCCTCTCTCACCTATGGATTTGGGGTTGTCCGGCCTATGTCAAACGTTTACATACAGATAAGCTTGGATCTCGATCTGATAAATGTGTGTTTATAGGGTATCCCAAAGAAAGTGAGGAAATTATTTCTACCATGCTGAAGAACAAAAGGTGTTCGTCAGCCTTAAGGTAATCCTTTTGGAAAAAAAGTTTCTTGGTGAAGAAACTGTTGCCTCTAAGGTTAAATTTAATGAAGTTCAATAAGTAGAAAAATCGACACCTATAGCTGAACCTGAGTCAGATTTGATTAGATCAGATTCAGAGCCCAGTGTACTTGCACCATTAAGACAATCTGATAGAGTATCACATTATCTGGATAGATATTATGATTTCTTGGTCCAAGATAGTGGTTCCATCGAACTCGATGAGAATGATGAGAATCCAATCACCTATATGGATGCTATGTAGAGATCTGATTTTAAAAAATGGCTTGAGACCATTAAATTCAAAATAGAGTCCATGAAGGTTAACGATGTGTAGACATTGGTTGATCCATCCGAGGGGGTTAAATCCATTAGATGTAAATGGATCTTCAAAAGAAAAAGGGGCATAGATGGAAAGGTGGAGACCTATAAAGTCTGTCTGATTGCCAAAGGGTATCATCAACGTTATGGTACTGATTATGATGAGACATTTTCTCTTGTGGCAATGCTTAAATCCATTTGGATTATGCTTGCGATTGCTATCCATCTAGACTATGAGATCTGGCAAATGAATGTGAAGATGGCTTTCCTGAATGGAGAGTTGACTGAAGAAGTGTATATGATACAACCTGAGGGGTTCACATCCACAGATGAGTCCAAGGTGTGCAGGCTTCAGAAATCCATTTATGGACTGAAGCAGGCATCTTGGAGTTGAAACATACATTTTGATAAAGTAGTCAACATGTATGACTTCATTAAGAATGGAGAAGAATCTTGCATTTATAAATGGACAAATGGTCCAGTAGTATTATTTCTTATCTTGTACGTGGATGACATTCTCATAATCGGAATGACATTTCCGCACTGTAGGAAATAAAAGTCTGGTTGTCATCATAGTTATGCATGAAGGACTTGGGTGAAGCATCCTATATTCTAGGGACGGAGATCTATAGGGATAGATCTAAAAGGATTCTTGGGTTATCCTAGTCCACGTACATAGATACTGTGCTGAAGAGGTTTAGCATGAAGAATTCCAAAAAGGGCTATCTCCTGATAGACCATAAAATTTCTCTCTAAGAAGAATTGTTCGATAACTCCTGAAGAGAGAGAGCGTATGAGTAGAATCCCATATACTTCGATAGTGGGATCTATCATGTATGTCATGACATGTACGAGACCAGATGTGGCATACTCACCAAGATTAGTGAGTAGATACCAGACCTTCGATAAAACCATTAAAAAATGGTTAAAACCATCCTTAAGTATTTAAGAAATACTAAGGACCAATGGTTGGTTTATGGTGAGTCAGATCTAAAACTTATGGAGTTTGCAGACTCCAGCTTTCAATCTAACCGTGATGACAGCAGAAGTGTGTCAGGATATATCTTAACTCTAAATGGTGGAGCTATCTACTAGAAGAGTTCCAAGCAGCATACTATGGCAGACTCTATTTACGAAGTAGAGTATATCACAGCATCAGATGTTGTGAAGGAAGCTATGTGGCTGAGAAAATTTATCATCAAGCTTAGAATAGCACCCTTCCTTGATGGTCCAGTCCTGCTCTACTGTGAAAGCACTGGTGCCATTGCTCGGACAAAAGATCCAAAGGCACACCAACGAACAAAGCACATTCTATGCCGCTTCCACCTGATCCAGGAGATAATGGATAGAGGTGACATCGACCTTCAGAAGATCGATGAAAAGGATAACCTAGTCGATCCATTTACTAAAGTCCTGGCGATAAAGAAGTTCGACAACCACAAGTCAAAGATGGATATTAGGTAGTGTGCTGAGTGGCTTTAGGATAAGTGAGAGTTATTGGAAAATGTATCACAAAGCCAATCATCAGCCTGTTGATGGTTGAGCTACATTATATCTATAATTGATTCATTAATAAATAAAATATATTTTTGGTGTTTTTTAACATAAAGTATTCATCTTCTAACAAACTTCATTATTATGATGAAATCCTTAGGACTATTTAGCTTCGATAAAGAGAGAATTTATCAATTAGTCCTTAAATTTGTTCACGATCAAATGTTAGACTATTAATTAGGACGACAACATCTATCGAGCATAGGTCGTTGTATGCCATATGGGTTGGTTGTTCTCTTAACCAAGAAGTGTGGAGACACTAGTATGGCACATAAATGAGATGTATGGGTATATCATCATTGAACATGACCAACTTCAGAGCATTCTGTTGTCGAGAATGTCTCTGATGGGATATAGGTATAAGTGTCCTTTAGACCTAAGATCACCTCAGTGACTTGCAATCAACTCACTGTGCTTTGGTACCAGACTAGTTAAATTTTTAATTCAGTAATGAAAGGCTTCTAGGCATAGTCAAGTACTTGAAAGTCAGAGTATGTTCAAGATGGAAATGACCACTCCAACAGTTGAAGAAAAATGTATCACTATATTTTAATATGGCAAAATCTTGGCCAGGATAATTCATCAGATGGATTTGGTATTTTGAAATACAATATGGACAACCTGATCAGAGTTGATAGTTAAACTCTTTGGTGTCCTATGAGCATTTTGGTCAAGGGGATGAATTATTTGGAAACTATATCCACATTGGTTCTAAGAATGTTGTTCTACACATTCGAATTATCCGACCATCGGATACCATTGCTAGATGGTTACTTTGATTGGTATAGAAATTTATTCCTATGCTACCGGCTTAGCTTCAGACCTATGAGGTCACATACATTAGAGCTTACAATCTGATCAAATGGTTGATCAATGATTGAGAATCATTCTAAGGTTAAACAATCAATATGATTGATGTTTAACCTAATGCAAGCATTGCAGGAGGATCGATTAGCAATTAGATTGCTAATTGGCTTAATTTGATTAAGTCAAAGGGCTGAGATTAAGTCTAAATAAATATGATTTAATTAAGTTTAGTTTGTACTTGATTGGATCAAGTCCAATTGGCTTATTGGATAAGCCAAGTGCAGGGAAGAACTAGTCCTTGTTCAACTAGGACTCCGATCAACCTAATTTTTTAATTTGATTAGAAAATTAAATTAAAATTAAATTAAAATTAAATCTAATTTAATCTAATTTAATTAAGTTTTTAATTGGATAATTTAATTGAGCTGGTTTACTTTTGGTTTAATTTTGTTTGAGAAACCAATTTTTGACCAAGTTAAAATAGGAGTCCTAGTGTGACTAGGACTCCCTATCCTTGCGCCACCTATATCACATTCCCGACTCTCATTCTTCTCTTATTTTTTATGCAACAAATCTTTTTCTTCCTAGTCTTCATGCATGCCCCTTCTCTCTCTCACTTTCTCATATGGTAATTGGGTGGAGGACCAAGACAAAGAAGGAGTCTGTATTGATTTTGGATTCTATGAGATAGAATCCTAACAAACCTAAACTCTTCCCAATAGATGCTGCCCCCTCCCATATTATTTTCCCTCTTATTCCATATGAGAAAGGCCCTCTTTTGTGTGCCCCTCCTTGCTGGTACACAACAAAAATATTGGATGGGGAACCCAAGAGTTGGGTGCCCCTTGACTTGCCCTATTTGATCTTTCCTTGTCTAGTATTTGACCTAAACAAGGACTCTTCTTTTCTTATATATTTTATATGAATTTTGGCCTAATTTTTTTATGGAGCACAATCCTTTAGGAGTGTTTTGTGGTGTGCAAAAATCAAAGGGAGAGGATCCTTGGGCATTAGGGTTCCATAAACACCAAACTAGGTGTCTAGGTGAGAGAAATGAGAAGAAGAAGGGGGTCTTCTTCTAGGGCTGTTTTGATTTTCTCTTCTTCTCCTCCTTTTAAGATTTTTTAAAAAAAGTCTCAGATCTAAAATATCTCCTCTTTTTTTTGATATTTTGGAGAGTCCAAGTCTCGAAGAAGGAAGCATCAAATCGACCATCGAAGAGAGATTAGCATAGTACTAGCATACTATGCTGATTTTCTGCATTAGGATCTCAGATCATGTTCGTAGGCTCGTGTGGACGACTCCTAGAGGCTAGATACATGTGTAGCTCATAACTTCATCCTCAAGCTTGGATCAGCAAGTTAGAATGTCTAACTTGCTTAGGTATCAGATCTAATCTGTTATTCTATAGCTACATTAGATGTAGCATTATAGCATGTTGATGAGATCAACATGTTAATCTTTCCTTTGTATTTTTAATTTCAAATTTAATATCATGCCTTGATCATGTAATAAATATTAGATCTAGAGTATTTTAATATTTATTTAAATAAATATTTAATTTATTTAAATTTTTTGTTGTTTGATCTTGAAAAAGTTTCAAGATCTACCCATGAAATCTTAGATCTGGTTCCTTCATCCAATACCCAGTCAATTTTATCATAAATAGTGAAATTGCAAGGAGTCATCATATAAATATCTTGCCCAGTAATAACTTGCATCTTTCTCAGCCTATTGAGATCCAATGAGGCAATGTACTGAGGATATTTTCTCTTCCAGTGCCTCCACTTCTTGCAGAAGAATCATTCAGCTTGACTCTTATCAGGCTTGATCTTCTTGGTCTGGCCCTGCACAAATGTCCTAACCTAAACTTGCACCTTCTTTGATTTTTTCTTTTTGTTCTTCTTTCTTTTCTTTAAGGGTCAAGAACTAGAAGATGAGCCTCCCACTAAGTTTACGGACTCCTTATAGAGTTGGTGATCCTTTTCAAAGTTCTGAAGCAACCCCAGTAACCCATGGTAGTTAACTTTAGGCTTTGTCATTCTATAATGAGTAAAAAATGGGAGATATGATTATTATCATCCACAACGTTTTGGGCATTACCTAGATCTGATACCGAATTATAGACCTATGATATCGCTCGAATGCCAATCATCCTTGACATCACAAGCATCGATATCATGATGTGGAAGCTCTTGATCTTTAGCACGGACCTAAAAGAACCTGTGACGTTCTCTATGGGCAGCAAACCATCGATCCTCCACCTGGATCTGTGATGGGGCACCTCCCTCCTTGGGTTCGAGGGAGATGCCCCCTTTCTCTAGGGCTTCTTCAAGAACCCTAGGGTGGCAACTCTAGAGAGAAGAGAAGAAGAGAGTTGAGGGAGAAAGGGTCTGTATTCCATAGCATTCACAGCATTATGAAATCCTAATACAACCTATGTATTTATACATAGCCATTAGGCCCGACCAAAAAACTTCTCAGCTAACACAACACATGAAAGCACTCACCAAGCCTATGTACACCCATGTCTCCCATGCTCTTATCCTCTGGATCTAGACCCAACCCATACATGAATTAGCCACCTTAAGACCTCTCAAACTAGGCCTTAGGATCCCTAGGATCAACCCAGACCCTAGCCCAAAATAGACCCTCACGTAACTCTATCCGTGCACTAAGCCGACTAAGTTCTACTGGGTTAGCTCAATCTGAAACTGAGTCGACCCAATGCTATGTCGTGCCAGCAGTCTTAAACGCGCAACTCTCTATTTTGCCTGTGCACTGAGACTTAACCGACCCAATTTTGGACTGAGCCGGCTAACCTGCAGAAAATTTGCTTTCTACAGTCTTGATTCTCCGGCTTTGGTTCCTTGCTTCACCTTGTGTCCCAAGTCTCTGAAGCACCAACCAAGCCCATGGAATCCTTGGAGCCAACCCCTTGACTCCTCCCATGGCCTCCCAAGGCTTTGGAGCACCATAAATCCTTACAATCTCCACCTTGGTGCTCCCAAGCCTTGGCAAACCTCTGGGCAATGATCTCCTGCACGATCCCACTATCCCTATGCACTTGATAGCCCCTATGCAAATATCGCCTCTACCAATCTTCTTCAGCTGTTGTGCACCTTTGAGGCTTTTGGGATGACCGCCTCCACTACTGAAGACCTTAGCTTGTACCTCTACACCACCCTGGAATTGTAGAATCCTTTCTGCTTAGTAGTTGCATCACTTTTTCTAGACTTCCTAGAGAACATGCAACGTTTCTGTACTAGCACTCACTACAAACCTTGACATAGTCTCCTCAGAACTATGCCTATCCTCCTGCACATGCTGCTCCACCTGGAACTATGCATCATCGGCACTGGTGCTAGAATATCGATCCTCCCACATCCCTCTACTCTAAACTCATGTGAAATTCTTCTCCAATTATGAATCCACCTCTCCGGAGCTCCACCTATATCTGAAGTCCATCTGATGTTGTAGAAGCCAACTCTATCTCCAAGTTCCTCAAGGCCAACCACTCAATGCTGCACTATTGAGCCTGCCACTATACCTCGAACACCGTCGCTGCCTCTTCGAATCCTCCATACTTTGTAGCCCTCTTGAAAGCTATCTCGGATACCTCTGCAACCCACAGGCACCTCTGAAACTCAAGAGCTCATCCAACTCTTCTGAAACCAGCAATTGAATCCTAAGAAATTCCATCCTAGTCCTTCTCTTCTGCCCCTACACCAGCCATCACTTCAGTTGCACCCGGAGAACCATCCTCCACCTAAACAACGACTCTTCCTGTTGCTCTTGTAGAAGAAATCTGATCCATGATATTCTCAACTGCTAGAGACCTCCTAGTGCTCCCTGAGATCCCCTGGCTCTCCCTGAGATCTGCACCCAATCTCCCTGAGATACCACTGACACTCTCTGTTGAGATACACTCCTCAATTGTTGTACCGTCGAGCCTCTCTCAGCCCCTATGCCTCCACAGTAGCGCTCCTGCAACACTCCAATGCTCCCTGACTCATCTCTGTGCCACTCTACAGCCATCCAGCCCTAATCTGCTGGACCTCCATGGATCATCCATCTCCATCACTCTCAAGGCTCTGCAAATCCATGCTTTGGTCGAACCACTTCATACATCTCTGACTACTTCCCTACCTTCCAGACACCAAAGGACGTATAGTTGCTTCTTTAGCCTTCCTTCGACCATTACCCCTTAGGAAAGCTCTCTTCAACAGTCCTACACTGCCCATCTTTCTAGAGAATCCTGATGCTCTCTACTGAGATACCTCCCTCGGCTATTGCATCATCGAGCCTTTCTCAGCCCTGCATCTCCAAGAAAGTGCTACTGCAGCACTCCAATGCTCCCTGCCTGTCACATAACCATCACACACCCCAACCTTTTCACCAAGATCGATCAACAAATCATGCACCAAATCCTTCCACCCTAAAATTTTTTTTTTCGTTAATCCTCTCAACCTCCACCTTCAACTCGCTACTCCTGGTTGCCCAAACCACAGCAATAACAAGGTAGATTTGAGACATACCATGAAATTCTTGTGCAGATTTCTGATTTTACCTTGTACAACTTTTTCTTTCCTTTCATGCACCATCAGGCTCTGAAACCTAGCTCCTTCCACGCACCATCAGGCTCTGAAACCTTGCTCTGATACCATATTACCATTCATAATGTTTCAGGCATCATTTAGATCTGATACCAAATTGTAGACCCATGATATCACTCGAACACTAATCATCCTTGATATCACAAGCACCGATATCATGATGTAGAAGCTCCTGATCTTTAGCACGGATCTGAAAGAACCTATGACGTTCTCTATGGGCAGCAAACCACTGATCCTCCACCTAGATCTATGATGGGGAGCCTCCCTCCTTGGGCTTGAGGGAGATGCCCCCCTTTTCTAGGGCTTCTTCAAGAACCGTAGGGCGGCAACTCTAGAGAGAAGAGAAGAAGAGAGTTAAGAAAGAAAAGGTCTATATTCCACAGCATTCACAGCATTATGAAATCCTAATACAACCTATGTATTTATACATAGCCATTAGGCCCGATCAAAAAACTCTCCAGCTAACCCAATATATGAAAGCACTCACCAAGCTCATGTACACCCATGTCTCCCATGCTCTCATCCTCTGAATCCAGATCCGACCCATACATGAATTAGCCACCTTAAGATCTCTCAAACTAGGCCTTAAGACCATTAGGATCAACCCAGATCCTTACGTAACTCTGCCCTTGCACTGAGCCAGCTCAGTGCTGAGATCTATATTCCACAGCATTCACAACATTATGAAATCCTAATACAACCTATGTATTTATACATAGCCATTAGGCCCGACCAAAAAACTCTCCAACTAACCTAATACATGAAAGCACTCATTGAGCTCATGTACACCCATGTCTCCCATGCTCTTATCCTCTAGATCTAGACCCGACCCATACATGAATTAGCCATCTTAAGACCTCTCAAACCAGGCCTTAAGACCACTAGGATCAACCCAAACCCTCGTGTAACTCTGTCCATGCATTAAGCTGGCTCAGTCTCAACACTGAGCCGACTAAGTTCCACTGGGTCAGCTCAGTCTGAAACTGAACCAGCCCAGTCCTGTGCCATGCCAGCAGTCTCAAATGTGCAGCTCTCTATTTTGTCTGTGCACTGAGACTTAGCCGATCCAATTTTGGACTGATCCGACTAACCTGTAGAAAGTCTTCTTTCTGCAATCTTGATTTCCTAATTTTGGTTTCTTGTTTCATCTTGTGTCCCAGGTCTTTGAAGCACCAACCAAGCCACTAGAATCTCTAGAGCCAACCCCTTGACTCCTCCTGTGGCCTCCCAAGGCTTGGGAGCACCACAAATCCTCATAATAATTTGGGCAATGAGTTCAAAATTACATCTTTTTCTTGTTGCTCATGTAAGAGAAATCTGAGCTTGCTCAAATGCTTCATTAGCTCGATCATGTACAATACATGATTAGTGATTGAAGCTCCATCCCTCATCTTGACGTTGAAGATGGCATAACTAGTCTTGTGCCTCTCAACATCATCGGATGTAACAAAAGACTCGTTCAATACTTAAAGCATATCTTCTAGCTAAGCTGACTTAAACCTATGATTGAACTCGTCACTCATGGCAGTCAACATAATGCAATGCATCGTGATTTGATCATTGAGCCACTTCTGGTAAGTGTATCTAACCATTCCACGTGCATTGGATGCTGGCCCCTCAGGTATTGGATCTATCAGTACATATAGAATTTGTTCATACTTCAAGATAATCTTCAACTTTTGATACCGGTCATCGAAGTTGGGTCCCACCAACTTATCATTGTCTAACAATCATCAGAGCAGAAAGAAAGTGGCCATGTCTACACCAAAAATAAAATAAAATCTAATTAGTAATTGATTCATTAAGCCTAAAGATTTAGACTTTTAATCAAAAGGTTCTTCCACTATTTTATTCGAATTGGTAGCCTCTACCTTCAATTCGAGGATTTATCCTAATTCCTTAGTGGATACTAAAATCCACATAGGCTACACATAAGCCCAACTTTGGTTGGTCAAACCATATATATCTAAGGATAGGTTCATAACCAATTATTTTTCTAAATAATTTTTAGTAATTTAATTTTTCTTCAGTCCCTAATTAGTAGGCTTTGGCCTCCACTAAAAAGGTCCAGTTAGGTCCAACCATTAATATGACCATACTTGGTCCATCTAACCAATGAATGATTAAGTCCAACTTTGGTTGGTCAACCTAACCACCATTTAGATAGTTGCAGCTAAGAAATCATATTATGAATAATAATTCTATTAGTTGATAAGCACTAGACCATTAGGCCTCCAATGATTATCAAACTGATGGATCCATTATCATCCACTTAGTGGAAGGCTATGATCTAGTTATCACCATAACTATTTCATTTTTAGGGACCTAATAATTTTAGAGGATTTAATTGATTTAATTTAAAGAGGATAGAGAGAATGAGCCACCCAATTTTGATTCTTCCACTGAGTTCACCAAGTCAGATAAAAAAAGGACCTAATTCAAACCGACATTAGGAGCACCTAAATCAATCACACCGATTTACCTAATTGATATGGGTGAGCCCAAATCATCAAGTGATCTAATCAAAATCTAATTCACCAGGATGGCCAAGTAAGTGAGATCAGTGGAAGGGATATGCCATTAACTCATCAAAGATCGAATCAGTGCAAATAGCTCTCAATTAAAAGCCGCTGGTCAAACTGCCAAACTTATCTTAGACACCATCTGGTTCATTAGTTTCAACTTGACCAACCTAGTAATTTTGGGTTCGACTGTGTAGCCAGGAATCAAGTCTATCTTGGTTCTCGTTAAAGATATGGACTTGACCAACCACAACTATTGTAATTGATCTAGAGAATCTTTGACCTAATCTAAGATAACTATTGATTAGATTTAGTCAATTATCTAATTAAGTCTATTCTTTAATCTAACCTTAAGTCTAACCTAATTAATGGACCTAATTTTTACTAATCCATTAATCTAATGTATTATGATTTATGTCTTAGGATCTTCAATTTATAATCCTAGATCCTAATCTATCAATTTTTAATTCTTAATTAAGTTTTGGGCTAAGGGTTGGGGTTCAGCATTGCAAAAATGATTTTCATGTTTGTAAAAGATTTTTGCAATATGATTTTACCAACTAGTTGCATTTTTTATTCATAATCAATATGCACATATAACAAACATGAAAACTATTTTAGATTTAATCTAAACGTGCTCATAAAATTGAAACTATTTCAATTCTAATTAATCATAAATCATCTTAGATTAGGTCTAACATATTTATGATAATAAAAATTAGATTAAAACTCTTTTAATCATACCATAAAATTTTTTAGATTTAATCTAAAAGTTTATGATCTGAATTTTAGATCCGCATGCACTAGGATAACCTCTCTATTGTAAGGGGTAAACCTTACAGCAGAACAACCTTACAGTGCGTGTAATCTAAAATTTTATTTTTAAATTTAATCATCAGATTATAAATTAGATCTAATCTAAAAATATAATTTAATCATGCATAAATCATATAATAAATGAACCTAGGCTCTGATACCAATTGTAGGAATCCATCTAGGGTTCTAGGGTTAGCTTTTGAGACTTTTTCAAAATTATAGTGGAAGAGGTGAATTAATCATATTAAATCATGAATAATATAATATAAAACCTTAGATATAGGATCCTATTATATGATTAAGGCATGCTATTAAATCAAAAAATAAAATATCAAAAGAACTGCATATTAATCATATCAACAGCAGACTACTCTAGATCAGATCTAGACAGATAATAGGGAGAATAGATCATCCTTACCTTTGAATATCAAGTTTTGTAACTCACTGATCTGGGCCTGAGATGGTTGCTTTGAGCAGTACATATGTCTGGCCTCTACGAGTTGTCCACACGAGCCCTCGATTGCAGATCTAAAGTCTAGTGCCTGGAAATCAGCACAGTATGCTAGTATTGTGCCGATCCTTCTCCAATGGTCAATCTGGATCTTCTTTTCTTTAAGCTTGGACTCTACAACTTTCTGAAGTTGAGAAAGATGATTCATAATGTTGAGACACCTCTCAAACACTGACAAAGATGGAAGAATAGGAGTGGAAGAAAAAATCTAGAAGAAGACCCTCTTCTTCTTCTTTTTTCTCTCACCAAAGCACCTTGATTAGTGCCTTTACAAAATCCCACACCCTAGGCTTCTCTCTCAGATTTTTCATTCCCTAAATGATCTCTCTTAGATGTATAATTCACAAAATAATTAGATCAAAATTAATTTTATATAAGGAGATATAGAGGAATCATTGACTAGGTCAAATACCTAGTCAAGGGTTATCCAAACAGGGCTAGACTTGGGGGACCCAACTCTTGGGTGCCCTCTCCTTTATTTTTTGCATGGACTATCAAGAAATGTTATGAAGAAAGACCTCTAAAATCCATGAAAATTTGAGAGAAAAAATAGGGATGTGGGTGACACAAAATAGGAAGGAGTTTTAGTTTCTCAAAACTCTATCTCATAGAGTTTAAATCTACTCAAACTCTTCCTTTGACTTGATCACAATATCTAAATAGCATATTTGAGATAAAGAGAGCAAGGGGGAATGAGTGAATATCTAGAGAGAAATATTTCCATGAAAAAATCCAACAAAAATGGCATGGGAGGTGTTGGGGCTAAGGTGGTGCATGGAGGTAGGAGTCCTAGTCTCATTAGGACTCCTAGTTTGACTTGGTCCAACTTGATACTTGGACCAAATTAAATTAGGATTTAATTAATCCAATTAGATTAGATTTTAGTTCAACTAATAATCTAATTAAATTAGCTTAAATTATATTTAAATTTAATTTAATTTTTTAATCAAATATAAAATTGGGTTGATACAAGTCCTAATTGAACTAGGACTAGTTCTTCCTTGCAATTTGCTCATCCAATAAACCAATTGGAGTTGATCCAATCAAGCCCAAACTAAATCTAATTAAATTATATTTAATTAGACTTAATCTCAACCTTCTGACATAATCAAATTAAGTCAATTAGTAATCAAATTGCTAATTGATCCTCCTACAATACTTGCACTAGGTCAAACATTAATCGTATTGAATATTTAATCCTAGAACGATTCTTAATCCTTGATCAACCATCCAATCAGATCGAGAACTCTTATGTGTATGATCTCATAGGTCCAAATCTAAGCTGGTAGCATAGAAATAAATTTTAGTACTAATCGAAGTGACCATCTAGCAATGGTACCCGATGGTAGGATAGATCAAATATGTAGAACAACAAGCTTAGAACCCATGTGGATATAGCTTTTGTATAATTCATCCCCTTGACCAAAATTCTCATAGAACATTTTAGAGTTTAACTGTCAACCTCGATTAGGTCATCCAATTATATTTCAAAATATCAAATCCATCTCATGGATTACCTTAGCCAAAATTTTTGCTATATTGAAATATAATGATGCATTCTTCTCCAACTCTTGGAATGGTCAATCCCATTTTGATCACTCACCGACTTTGTAAGTACTTGATAGTGCCTAGAAACCTTCTATCATTGAATTAAAAATTTAGTTAGTCCAGTACCAAAGCATAGTGAGTTGCTTGCAAGCCATTATGGTAATCTCAGATCTAAGGGATACTTATACCTATATCCCATCAGAGCAATTCTCGATAGTAGAATGCTCTGGAGTTGGTCACGTTCAATGATAATGTACCCATACATCTTACTTGTATGCTATACCTATATCTCCATACTTCTTGGTTAAAAGGATAATCAACCTATATGGCACATAACGACCTATGCTCGATAAATGCTGTCTTCCTCATTAACAGCATATCATTTGATCGTGAATAGTTTAAGGACTAATCGATAAATCTTCTCTTTATCAAAGCTAAATAATTCTAAAGACTTCATCATAATAATGGAGTTCGTTAAAAGATGTAGATTTTATGATGAAAATACTAAAAATATATTTTATTTAATAATAAATCAATTATAATTACAAGGTAGCACAATCGTCAACAGACTGATGATTGGCTTTGGAACATGTTTTCCAATAGAAAGTAAGAGCAAAAGACCCTAGAAGAAGATCCTCTTCTTCTTCTCTTTTCTCTCACTTAGACACCTAGATTGGTGTCTATGAAATCTCCATGCCCTAAGTATCTCTCTCTCTAATTTTCACACACCCAAGAGCCCTCTCAGTGGTCTAGAATCAATATATAATTCACCCCAAAAATACCTCCTTATAAAAAGGTATGGAAGGGTCTTTGTTTGGTCAGTTTCCTACACAAGGTAAGAACAAATATGGCAAGTTGTTGAGGCACCCAACACTTGGGCGCTCCCTCCGTTGTTTTAGCCGTGGACCACCAGGGAAGGTGCATAAAAACTTCTCCTTTTAACCATGAAAATCAAAAGAAAAATCAGGGTGTGGCAACTCACATGGGAAGAGACCAAGTTTGTTGGGATTCTATCATATAGAGTCCAACAAACTTCAACAACTTTCCATCTATTGACCTGGTCCATAACTTAGTGCCATATAAGAAAGAGAGAAGAGGGGTGGGCGTGTGTGATGATCAGGGAGAGAGGAGATTTCTCACCAAAAACAAGAGAGAAAGGGCACGAGGGCATGGGATATAGGTGGCGCAAGCAAGATGAATCCTAGTCTTACTAGGATTCCATATTTAACTAGGTCAAATATGATTTCTCAAACCAAATCAAATCAAAAATAAATCAACCCAATTAAATTATACCCTAATCTAATTAAAAACTTAATTAAATTATATTAAATTTAATTTAATTTTTTATCAAATTAAAAAATTGGGTTGATCCAAGTGTTAGTTGAACTAGGACTAGTTCTTTCTTACACTTGGCTCATCCAATAAACCAATTGAATTTGATCCAATCTAGTCCAAACTAAATTTAGTTAAATCATATTTAATTAGACTTAGTCTTAATCCTTTAGCTTAATCAAATTAAGCCAATTAGTAATCGAATTGCCAATCGATCCTCCTGCAACATTGCACTAGGTCAAATATGAATCGTATTGATTATTTAACTTTAGAATGATTCTTAATCATTGATAAACCATCCGATCGGATCATGAACTCTAATATGTGTGACCCCATAGGTCCAAACCTAAGCTGATAGCATATTATTTAAATTTTTATACTAGTCAAAATAACGATCTAGCAATGGTATCTGATGGTCAGATAGGTCGAATGTATAGAACAACATCCTTAGAACCCATATGGATATAGTTTTCATATAATCCATCCTCTTGACCAAAATGCTGAAAGAACACCTTAGAGTTCAACTGTCAACTCTGATCAGGCTATCCATATTATATTTTAAAATATCAAATCCATCTCATGGATTATCCTAGCTAAGGTTTTGCTATATTGAAATACAATGATACATTCTTTTCCAACTCTTGAAGTGATCAATCCTATCTTGATTACACACCGACTTTGCAAGTACTTGACTATGTCCAAAAGCTTTTTGTTATTGAATTAGATATTTAGTTAGTCTGGTACTAAAGCACAATGAGTTTCTTATAAGCCACTGAGGTAATCTTAGGTCTAAGAAATACTTATACCTATATCCCATCAGAAACATCCTCGATAGTGGAATGCTCTAAAGTTGGTCAGATTTAATGATGATGTACCCTTAAATCTCACCTGCATGCCATACCAGTGTCTCCACACTCCTTAGTTAAGAGGACAACCAACCTATATGTTACACAGTGACCTATGCTCGATAGATACTGTCATCCTAATTAACAGCCTACCATTTGATCATGAACAGTTTTAAGGACTAATCGATAAATCCTCTCTTTATCGAATCTAAATAGTTCTAAGGACTTCATTACAATAACGAAGTTCGTTAGAAGATGAAAACTTATGATGAAAAAATTAAAAATATATTTTATTAATTAATAAATTAATTATAATTATAATATAGCACAACCATCAATAGGCTGATAATTACTTTGGAACACATTTTTCAGTAACTCTCATTTGTCCTAAAGTCACTCGGCACAGTATCTAATACCCATCTTCGACTTATGATTATTGAACACCTTTATTGCCAGGGCTTTAATGAATGGATCAGCTAGGTTCTCCTTTCTGTTGATCTTCTAAAGATTGATGTCACCTCGATCCACGATCTTTCAATCTAGATGGAAGCGATGTAGAATGTATTTCGTTTGTTGGTGTGCCTTTGGTTCCTTTGCCTGAGCAATGGCACTAGCGTTGTCGTAGTAGAGTAGAATCAAGCCATCAAGGAAGGGTGCTACATTGAGCTCGGAGATGAACTTTCTTAGCTACATAACTTTTTTTTATGATTTTTGATGCTGCAATGTACTCTACTTCATAAATAGAGTCTACCATAGTATACTGCTTGGAACTCTTCTAGCAGATGGCTCTACCATTTAGAGTAAAGATATATTCCGAGATATTTCTGCTATCATCATGGTCAGATTAAAAGTTGAAGTTTATAAGCCCCATAAGTTTTAGATCTGACTTGCTATAAACCAACCATTGGTCCATGGTTTTTCTTAAATATTTAAGGATGGCTTTAACCACTATTCAGTGGTTTTCTCTAGGATCAGACTAGTATCTACTCACTACTCCTAGTGAGTATGCCATGTCTGGTCTTGTACATGTCATGACGTACATGATAGATCCCACTGTCGAAGCATATAGGACTCTACTCATACGCTCTCTTTCTTTAGGAGTTGTCGGACAATCCTTCTTAGAAAGAGAAATTTCATAGCCTATCGGAAGATAGTCTTTTTCGAAATTCTCCATGCTGAACCTCTTCAGCATAGTATCTATGTACGTGGACTGGGATAACCCAAGAATCCTTTTAGATCAATCCCTATAGATATTCATCCCTAAGATGTAGGATGCTTCACCTAAGTCCTTCATGGAGAACTGAGATGACAATCAAACTTTATTTTCTATAGTGCGGAGATGTCATTCTGGATTAAGAGAATATCATCCACGTACAAGATAAGAAATACCACTACTGGACCATTTATCCATTTGTAAATGTAGGGCTCTTCTTAATTCTCAACGAAGTCATACATTTTGATCACCTTATCAAAATGCATGTTCCAACTCCAAGATACTTGCTTCAATCCATAAATAGATCTCTAAAGCTTGCACACCTTGGACTCATATGTGGATGTGAATCCCTTAGGTTATATCATATATACCTCTTCGGTCAACTCTCCATTTAGAAAAGTTGTTTTCACATCCATCTACTAGATCTCATAATCCAGAAGGGTAGCTATCGCAAGCATTATCTGAATAGATTTGAGTATTGCCATAGGAGAGAACGTCTCATCATAGTCAATACCATAACATTGACGATACCTCTTGGCAACCAAATAGGCTTTATTGGTCTCCATCTTTCCATCTATGCCCCTCTTCCTTTTTAAGACCTACTTATATCCAATGAATTTAACCCCTTTGGGTGGGTCAACCAATGTCCACAAATCGTTGACCTTCATGGACTCCATTTCGGACTTCATGTCCTCGAGCTACTTCTCAAAATCAAGTCTTTGCATTGCATCCATATAGGTGTTCGGATCCACATCATTCTTATCGAGTTCGATAGGATCACCATTTTAGACTAAGAAACTATAGTATCTATCTGATTGATGCAGTACTCTATCAAATCATCTTAATGATGTAGATACATTGGGCTTCAAATTTGATCTAATCAAATCTGACTCTGGTTCAGCTATAGGTGTCGGTCTTTCTACCTATTGAACTTCATCAAGTTCAATCTTAGAGGCAACAGTTCCTTCACTAAAGAACTTCTTTTCTAAAAGGATTATCTTAAAACCGACGAACACCTTTTGCTCATTAGCATGGTAGAAAAAATATCCTTTGGTCTCTTTTGGATACCCTATAATTGTGCACTTATTAGACCAAGGTCCAAGTTTATCTGTAACTAGCTGTTCGACATAAGCCGGGCACCCCCAGACCCTAAGGTGTAAAAGTGCTGACTTATGCCCTGTCCATATCTCATATGGAGTCTTAACTACAGACTTACTTGGAAACCTATTTAACAGATAGCAAGCCGATTCGAGTGCATATCCCTAAAAGGATATTGACAAGTTGGCAAAATCTATCATGAATCGGACCATGTCTAATAGAGTCTGATTCCTCCTTTCAGATATACCATTATTTTGTGGTATTTCTGAAGAAGTCTATTGGGAGAGAATCCCATTCTCTCCAGATATGTAAGAAACTCACTGGAAAGGTATTCCCCTCCTCGTTTAGACTGAAGAGTTTTAATACTCTTTTTAGTTTATTTTTCTACTTCACTTTGGAATTGCTTGAATATTTCAAATGAATCTGACTTGTATTTCATCAGATAGACATATCTATATCTAGATAGATTATTTATGAATGTGATGAAGTAGAAATATCCACCTATGGTACTTATTCTCATTGGTTTACATACATCAGTATATACTAGACCTAAGAGCTAAGTGGCTCTCTCATCTTTTTCAGTAAAAGGTGACTTGGTCATTTTTTCAAGAAGACATGACTCACAGGTTGGAAGTAATTCACAATCACCGACTTCAAGGATTTCCTCTTGAGTCGATCTATTTATCTTGTTCTTATTTATGTAACCTAGCCTATAGTGCCATAAGTAGATATTTGACATACTACCTAATCTAGGATGCTAGCTAGTTGAATAGACTATGTTAATAGGTTGTGATAGCATGTACACATCATTGTTCAAATGCCCAGAGAAAATAGCAACACCATTCATAATGATATTATAAAACTATTTTTTTATTAAAATTTTATAATTATATTTGGCCAAAAGGCTTACAGAAATAATATTTAAAAAAAACTTAGATAGAAATGATAATCATCAAGAATAATAGTATGGGACTCAAATACAAGTTTTAAGATTTCTGAAGCTAGAACTAGAATTGGTCTTCTATCTCCAACATTCAAAAATCTCTCACCTTGCTTGAATCTCCTACTGACCTACAACCCCTACAATGAATTATAAATATGGTAAGGGCTATCGATATCCAATACTTAGTGAGTAAAATCTAAATAGAAAAGTTGCAAGGAGTTATCATATAAATACCTTGCCCAATAATAGCTTGCTTCTTTCTTTCCCTGTTCGGATCTAGGGAGGTAATGTATTGAGGATAGTTCCTCTTTCAGTGTCCGCACTTCTTGCAAAAAAAATATTCAGCTTGACTCTTATCAGGCTTGATCTTCCTGGTCTGGCCTTGCATAGATGTCCTAGCCTGAACTTGCACCTTCTGGCCCTTCTTCTTCTATTTCTTCTTTCCTTTCCTAAAGGATCGAGAATCAGAAGATGAACCTCCCACTAAGTTCACTGACTTCTTGTGGAGTTGGTGATCCTTCTCAAAGTTCTGAAGTAACCCCAGTAATCCATAGTAGTCTACTTTAAGCTTTGTCATTCTATAATGAGTAAGGAATGGGAGATAGGACTTAGGTAGTGAGTTTAGTATTGCATCTTTCCCAAGCTGCTTATCCAAAGGAAAGCGGAGCTTGCTAAATCACTCTATCAGCTCGATCATGTATAGTATATGATCAGTGACAGAGTCTCTATCCTGCATCCTGGCATTGAAGATGGCACAACTAGCCTTATGTCTTTCAACATCATCGGATGTGCCAAAAGAATCCTCCAATACTTAAAGCATATCCTTTAGCTAAGCCATCTTGAATCTATGACTGAACTCATCGCTAATGGCAGCCAGCATAATGTAGCGCACAGTGGTTCGATCACTAAGCCACTTCTAGTAAGGATCTCTGACTGTTCTATGTGCATTAGAAGCTGACTCCTCAGGTGCAGGATCTGTCAATATATATAGGATCCGTTCATGCTCCAGGACTATCTTCAACTTTCAGTACCAGCTACCGAAGTTGGATCCCACCAACTTATCATTGTCCAAGAATAATCGGAGTGATAGAAAAGTGGCCATATCTGTATAAAAAAAAATCAAAATCTAATTAGTAATTGATTCATTAAACTTAAAGATTTGGACTTTAATCTAAAGGTTCTCCTACTATTTTATTCAAATTGATAGCCTCTACCTCTAATTCGAGGAATTACCCTAATTCCTTAGTGGGTACTAGAATCCACGTAGACTACACACGAGCCCAACTTTGGTTGGTCAACCCATGTACATCTAAGGGTAGGTTCATAACCAATTTTTTTTTAAATAATTTTTAGTAATTTAATTTTGCCCCAGTCTTTAATCAGTAGGCTTTGGCCTCCACTAAAAAGGTCCAATTAGGTCCAACCATTAACATAACCATACTTGGTTCATCAAACTAATAAATGATTAAGCCCAACTTTGGTTGGTCAACCTAACCACCATTTAGAAAGATGCATCCAAGAAATCATATTATGAATGATAATCCCATCAGCCGATAAGCACCAAGCCTTTGGGCCTCCAATGATTATCCAACTGATGGACCCACTATCATCCACCTAATGGGAGGCTATGATCTAGTTATCATCATAACTATTTTATTTTAAGGATCTAATAATTTTAGAGGATTTTAATTTTAAGAAAGAGAGAAGGTCAGATGATCTAATTTATCATGATCCTCCCACTAACTTCACCAAGTCAGCTTAAGGGAGACTATTAGTAGGCTGATCTAGGAGCACCTAAATCAGTCATACTGATTTACCTAGCTGACATGGGTCAACTCGAATAGTCAAGTGATCTGATCAAAATATAATTTCAACAAGAGATTAGATAAGTTCGATCAATGGGAGGGTCTACCAAAGCTTGCCTTAGACACCATCAGAAATGGCTAGGTAAGCAGGCTGCCAATTAAAGACCACTGGTCTGATTTATCTTAGATACCAACTGATTTAATTAGTCTCGATTAGATCAACCTAATAGTTCGTGCTAGACTGCATAGCCAAGAATCAAGTCCATCTTGGATCTCGTTAAAGACATGGACTTGACCAACTACAACTATTGTAATTGATCTAGAGAATCCTTGACCTAATCTAAGACAATATTTGGTTAGATTTAGATAATTCTCTAATAAAGTCCATTCTTTAATCTAATTCTAGGTCTAACTCAATTAATGGACCTAATCCCTACTAACCCATTTAATCAAATATGTTATGATTTATATCTTAGGATCTTTAATTCACAATCCTAGATCCTAATCAGACAACTTCTTAATTCTTAATTAAGTTTTAGGCTAAGGATTGGGGTTCGATTTTTCAAAAATAATTTTCATATTTATAAAAGATTTTTACAACATGTTTCTCCCAACCAGTTGCATATTTAATTCATTATCAATATGCACATATAACAAACATGAAAAATATTTTAGATCTAATCTAAACATGCACACGAAATTAAAAATATTTCAATTCTAATCAATAATAAATCATTTTATATTAGATCTAACATATTTATGATGATAAAAATTAAATTAAAACTCTTTTAATTAGATCATAAAATTTCTTAAATTTAATCAAAAATTTTATTATTAGGGTTTTAGATCTACACGCATTAGGACAACCTCTCCATTGTAAGAGATAAACCTTACAGCACGACAACCTTACAGTGCATGCAATCTAAATTTTTTTTTATATTTAATCATCAGATTATAAATTAGATCTAATATAAAACTATAATCTAATCATGTATAAAATCATGTAATAAAATCTCCTAGGCTTTGATACTAATTAAAGAAACCAGATCTAGGATTTTAGGGCTAGATCTTGAAACTTTTCAAGATCAGGTAGCAGAAGATAGAAATAAATTAAAATTTATTCATAAAAATTAGAGAACTCCTAGATCTAAGATCTGATTATATGATTATAGCATAAGATTAAATCAAAAATTAAAATATTAGAATGAAAAATATGTTGATCATATCAACATGCATGTACACTACATCTAATGTAGGTATGTAATAATAGATCAGATCCATATTACCTATGCAAATTAGATGTTTTAACTTACTGATCTAGGCTATAGGATGAAGATCCAAGTCACACACGTATCCAACCTCTAAGAGATGTCCATACGAGCCCATGAACCCCGATTAGAAGTCCAATGCAGGAAATCAGCATAGTATGCTAGTACTGTGCTGATCCTTCTTTGATGGTTGATTCGGTGCTTTCTTCTTCAAGACTTGGATACTCCAAAAAATTAGAAGGAAGGGAAGAGACTTTCAATCTAAAAAAGTACTTAAAAGTCTCTATGAAAGAAGAGGAGAAAGTAAGAGCAAAAGATCCTAGAAGAAGACCCTCTTCTTCTTCTCTTTTCTCCCACCTAAACACCTAGATTGGTGTCTATGAAATCCCCATGCCCTAAGTATCTCTCTCTTTGATTTTCACACACCCAAGAGCCCTCTCAATGGTCTAGAATTAGTATAAAGAGATATGGAAGAGTCTTTGTTGGATCAAATTCCTACATAAGGTAAGAACAAATATGGCAAGTTGTTGGGGCACCGAACACTTAGGCGCCCCCTCCTTAGTTTTAGCCATGGACCACCAGGGTAGGCACACAAAAACTTCTCCTTTTAACCATAGAAATTAGAAGAGAAATCAGGATGGGGCAACACACATGAGAAGAGATCAAGTTTGTTGGGATTCTATCATATAGAGTCCAACAAACTTCAACAACTTTCCATCTATTGACCTGGTCCACAACTTAAGAGGAGAGGGGTGGGCATGTGAGATGATCAGGGAGAGAGGAGATTTCTCATCAGAAATAAGATAGAAAGGGCATGGGGGCATGGGATATAGGTGGTGCAAGCAAGATGAATCCTAGTCTTTCTAGGATTCCATATTTGACTTCGTTAAATATGGTTTCTCCAACCAAATCAAACTAGAAGTAAATCAATCCAATTAAATTAGCCCCTAACAAAATTAAAGATATAATTAAATTATATTTAATTTTAATTTAATTTTTTAATCAAATTAAAAAATTGGGTTGACCCAAGTCCTAGTTGAACTAGGACTAGTTCTTCCTTGCACTTGGCTTATCCAATAAACCAATTAGACTTGATTCAATCAAATCCAAACCAAATCTAATTAAATTATATTTAATTAGATTTAATCTCAATCCTTTGGCATAAATTAAATTAAGCTAATTAGCAATCAAATTGCTAATCAATCCTCCTACAATATTTGCACTAGGTTAAATATCAATCGTATTGATCGTTTAACCTTAGAACAATTCTCCATCATTGATCAACCATTCGATCGGATCATGAACTCTAAAGTGTATGACCTCATAAATCCGAACCAAAGCTGGTAGCATAGAAATAAATTTCTATACCAGTTAAAGTGATCATCTAGCAATGGTACCTTACAGTCGGATAGGTCAAATGTGTAGAACAACATCCTTAGAACCCATGTGGATATAGTTTCCACATAATTCATCCCCTTGACCAAAATACTCATAGGACACCTCAAAGTTCAACTATCAACTCTGATCAGGCTGTCCATATTATATTGTAAAATACCAAATCCATCTCATGGATTATCCTAACCAAGATTTTGCTATATTAAAATATAGTGATATATTTTGCTCCAACTTTTGCAGTGGTCAATCATATCTTGATCACATACCGACTTCGCAAGTACTTGACTATGCCCAGAAGCCTTCTATTATTAAATTAGAAATTCAGTTAGTTCAATACCAAAGCATAGTGAGTTGCTTGCAAGCCACTGAGGTGATCTTTAGTCTAAGAGATACTTATACCTATATCCCATCAGAGATATTTTTAATAGTAGAATGCTCCAGAGTTGGTCATGTTCAATGATGATGTACCCTTACATCTCACCTGTATGCCATACCAATGTCTCCACACTTCTTAGTTAAGAGGATAACTAACCTATATGTTATATAGTGATCTATGCTCGATAAATACTATCATCCTAATTAACAATCTATCATTTGGTCATGAATAGTTTTAAGGACTAATCAATAAATCCTCTCTTTATCGAATCTAAATAGTCCTAAGAACTTCATCACAATAATGGAGTTCGTTAGAAGATGAAAACTTATGATAAAGAATCAAAATATATTTTATTAATTAATAAATTAATTATAATTACAATGCAGTACAATCATCAACTGGTTGATGATTAGCTTTAGGATACATTTTTCAACATATTTTTTTAGGCTCACAAACTAATTCAGTTGACTTTTCGGGATTACCAACCAAAACCTTACATCGATAGTTTTTCAGGCTCACTATCAATTCAATTAGTTTTACGGGCTTACCAACCATAACCTGCAATGTCTAATTACGGGTTTGGATAAGCCTAAACCCCAAGTTTCTTTCTTCTAAAAAATTTTATAAAGAAAATAAAAATATAAGATACAAAAATTAGCTCAAAAGAAAAATAGAATTTAAACTCCTTTAGACACAAAGAGAAGGTTGAATGATCGACTCTTTTGAAGCCTAAACTCTCTTCTTTGAGACTTGAGATGATGCTTGAGAAGTTATAGAAGACAGCTCTAAAATGCCCCCTAAAATCACTATATAATCCCTATCTTTTCTCTCTTTTTGATATCCAATGGAATCTCCCTTATTTGAAGATGATTTCTGATAAGTACGATAAATTCACCAATAAAAGTATTATTTTATTAATTAATTTATATTAATTATTAAGAATTAATGATCAATTTATATATAATTTTTGAGAAATTAATATTTTTATTAATTAAAAAATTAATTAAAAAATAATAAAAATTAAAAAATAAAATTTTATAATCAATACAAATGGCTCATTTTTTTTTATCATAATAAAATAAGTTTTGAGCAAAACGAAGCTAAAATGGAGAAGATATGAATTTCTAAAGAAATAAAAGAAAATTAAATAAAAAAAAGAAAAATAGCTCAGTCGACTCAAGCCACCGTGCCATATCAGCCGGTGAATCCAAACGCACTGAGCCAAGCTGACAAAGCCAGCATGCCAAGCTAGCAATGCTAGCCGACTCAGCCGCAGAAGTTGTCAGCCGATCCATAATCCAGGCGTGGACCGCTAGCTCAGTAGAAATCGGCGAATCATAGAGTGACACGTGGTGGACCCAGACCCTTAAGGGGTTCATGGAATATCCATCATGGTTTATAGGGTAAAGAGGTAATTTTGCATCAAAGAAGCGAGTGGTGATTGGCTGGGGCATTCGGTGTGCCTGATTTGCGTGGTCCATAGCTAAAATAATTGCGCGATCCAACGGCCTATGTTCGATCTAATGGAGATCCGATGGCCCACGACAAATCCTTCTTTGATTCGAATAGTGCTCAGTGATCTAGCACTATCCGATGGCCAAAAAATCAGCCAATGAAGATCCGACAGTGGAGAAAGCTCCCGATGGTGATCAGAACTCCCAACGTGCGATCATCGGCCAGATTTTCTCCATCAATGCATGATCAATGGCCAGAATTTAATCTGACTTGATCCGGACCGATATGCATCCAATTTTGATGATTTTTGATCCGTTGGATTCCTATTGAATGATCAAATTTCATTCAGAGTAGTAGAATTCAACTAGGACTTCTTTTAACCTAATTTTCACTCAGATTTCTCTATATTTTGACGATCAAAGAGCTCCTTAGTTCCACATTGCCTAGAAGAAAACTCTCTAGCACTTCTAGCTCTATAAAAAGGACCCTAGGCCTTTAGAAATCAACAGATCTGATGAGAGGAAAACTTTAGTATAGGGTGAAGCTAGGCTTTGAATTAAAGGCTGCTTCAAAGCAACGGATGCCAAGAAGAAGAGCTGGACTTCTACACCATCTTTTTGCCATTGCCAATCCAAGATCAAAGATCAGGCTATTTTATTTTATTTTCTTTTCTTTTTAAATTCTATGTATTTAAATTCTAAAATTTTAATTAATAAAAATTTTATTTTTTGTACTTTAATTTTAGCTCTTTATTTTTACTGTAATTTAATTTCTACACTTTAATTATTATTTTTTATTTTATTGTAAATAGATGCTAAGATCTAACTAGTGGATCTTAGTACTAAGTTTAAATTCCTGCAGCTTTTAATTTTTGCTTTTTATTTTTTGACTTTACTTTTGATTTCAAAACTCTTTTCTTTTTTTTTAAAAAAAAATTAAAAATTTTAAATCTAAAAATACTACCTTCCCTGTGGATTTGATCCGACTAACTGCTATCTATGCATTGTTAATTATTTTAAGAAGTTGGATTAAACTGATAAATATGATATCTTAATGACAACATCGCGTTCCTATCAAGTTTTTGGCACCATTATCGAAGAAGAATTAGATGCTATTTTTTTTATTGATTTCTATGATTTTTTATAAATTAATTATTAATAAAATTTTATTTTTTTTTAATTTTCTATAAATATTGCTTACTAACTTTTTCTTCTTTATTTTGTAGAGAAAAAAAAATAAAGAAAACAAAAAGATTAGGACAAGAAGGAAGCTTCTAATCCTGCTTGATGAGATCAATCCTAACCCTAGTCCTCTTTTTTATTTATTTATTTATTTTATTTTTAAATTAATAAAAATATTCATTTAAGCCTAATTAAAAGCTTCATGATAAGATTAAAAATTCTAACTATTTAGAGCATGCATCATATCAATTTTATTTTTATTTTCTGGTGATTGCTGGTGGCAAGGTAAGTTTTTCAAAATTCAATTAGTTGCATGCATCTAGTTTAAATTGTATAGAACCGTTAAAAATTTTTTGTGCATATTTATATTAAACCAAATTAAGGGCACAACCCAATTAAACAAGATAAGATGAGAATTTGATCATCCTTTCTTGGCCCATAAATAATCAACCAGCATCCTGCATTGACCTAAGCCTTTAATTTTAAAACCAATTAGACATCAGCCCTAGGAGCTCGAGCTCAATAGGATAAGAAATCCTAAGAGTTGAACTAGGTTAGGGTTAGTCAATTTGACTGGTATCTAGAAAAATGATTCAGGAACGACTGGATCCGAAGGAAGATGGTTTCTAATTGGTTTTGTTAGCTTACCTGGCCAAGCATAATTGGTGTCTAAGGCAAGCAATGGAGGGACTCCCACCGATATTACACTTACCTAGCTAGTTGATTGGCTGATCCTACACTTGGAGTATTCGAAGGCTGACTTGGAGCAGTTAGGAGCTGTCTAGGTTTAGGCTGATCTTAGATTAGGATTAATTTGTTTCAAACTTATTTGAAAATAAAAATTTTTACTTTAAGTATTTTCAATCTCTATTGCCTTGACATAAGGTTGCCTTGGCATAATGGAAATTAACTTAGAACTTAAAAAAAAGAGTTTAAAAAAAATAAAATAAAATAAAAAAATAAATAAAAAGATTGAGGACATTGAGAATATAGTGAATTCTCCAACACTTATGTGGAGAAGGATTTCAGGTCGACTAGTCAAAATGGGTTTAGTTTCTATTTCAGATCCTACAACTTCAACATCCACAATGGATTTAGCAAATCAACCTCAGCCTCAAACCCTTAAGGACTTATGTTATCTAGTTGATTTTGTTTAACCCTCTTGCATCAGATTGCCCCAACCCACAACAAACAACTTTGAAATTAAACCTCAAATCATTAACATGCTTCCAAAATTCACGAGAATAGAGGATGCATATATATTCATTAGGGAATTTGAAGAGGTTTGTACAACCATGAAACTACAATAACTATCAGAGGACGAAATCAAACTGAGATTAATAAATTTTGTCCTTAAGGATAATGCCAAAAAGTGGCTTTATAGTCTTCCAAATCAATCTATCACGACCTGGGAGGGCTTTATAAGAATATTCTTAAAAAAATATTTTTCTCATCATAAAATAGCTAGAATTAGAAATGAAATAAACCAATTCTATCAACTAGCTAGTGAATCTTTTTAGAAATACTTCGATCGATTCAAGAACCTCTTGACCCAATGCCCACACCATGGAATAGAAACTTGGAGGCTATGCAAAATAATTTATGAAGGATTAGATTCAAATTCTCAAACAATGCATATATATTCAGTAGGGAATTTGAAGAGATTTATGCAATCATGAAACTACAACAACTGTTAGAGAATGAAATCAAATTGAGATTAATCAATTTTGCCCTTAAGGATAATGCCAAAAAGTGGCTTTATAGTCTTCCAAATCAATCAATCACAACCTGGGAGGGCTTTATTTGAATATTCTTAAAAAAATATTTTTTGCATTATAAAATAACTAGAATTAGAAACAAAATAAATCAATTCTATTAACTAGCTAGTGAATCATTTTGGAAATACTTCGATCGATTCAAGAACCTCTTGACCCAATGCCTACACTATGGAATATAAACTTGGAGGCTATGCCAAATAATTTATGAAGGATTAGATTCAAATTTTTGAACAATGCTAGAGTACATGTGCCAGGGATAATTTATGTACAAAGAACCAAATGAAGCCTGGCAATTTCTAGAAGACCTAGCCGAGAAAAGTTTACAATGGAAAATAACTAGGGAACCAAAAAAATCCACACCTTCAAGAGGTGGAATTTACCAAATTCAAACCTTCTTAGCTGTAAAAGCCAAAATTGCAACTTTGACACGTAGGTTAGAGATCTTAGAACTTCAGAGACTAGCCAGTGTGAACCAAGTGTTTGCACCCATATGCAATGGGTGCAATGTACTAGACCATGTCCTTGAGGAATGTCCCCTCCCAATGAACCAATTAGATAATAGACGTGCACAAGTGAATGCCACATATCAGAGACCGTTGAACAATCCCTATGCACTCACTTATAACCCAGGTTGTCCAAAATTTTCATGGTCACAAAATCTAAATGTAGGCAGTCCAAGTTTCAATTAGTAGAACCCAAGGCCTAATCCTGTGATAAACATCCTACCACTACCAGGCTTTAATATTAACGAAAAGAAACTTAGCTCTTTAGAGAAAAGCCTGGAAGCCCTAGCCAAATCTAATGCTGACACCAATGCCACCTTAAGCAATTTCATGCAAACCACAGGCCAAATTCTGAATTCAAATTCTCAAGCCATAGCCCACTTGGAAATACAAGTGGGTCAGCTAGCATCTACCATAAGTGAGCGTGAAGGAGGTAGGCTACCTAGCCAACCTGAGCCCAACCCAAGAAATCAAAATGATAGACCATCCCAAGGAAACCAGGTTAATCAAGTTAATGCTATTCATTTCTTTAGATAAAAAAAATAAGTGGATAATAAGGTAAATACACCTAACACTAGAGAAGACTTGAGTGTTGAGTTTGTTGAGCCACCCAATGAATAATCTATCTTACAAACTCAAGCTCCTGAAACTGATAGTGCACCAAACCAGATGCCCACAATCTCTAGAGCTCCTTTTTCCGAATCCATTAAGGTCTAATAAATAATCGAAACATTTAGACAAAATATTAGAGGTATTTAAACAAGTTCAAGTAAATATTTCTCTATTAGACATGATCCAACAAGTTCTGACTTATGCCAAATTCTTAAAAGATCTTCGCACCAAGAAAAAGATGACTAATGTACCAAAGAGAGCTTTCTTAGCAGCAAGTGTGAGTTCATATTTGTTAAGTCATATGCCTATAAAGTACAAGGACCCAGGGTCTCCAATAATTTCATGTGTCATAGGAGAAACCCACATTGAGAAGGCATTACTTGATTTAGAGGCTAGTGTAAATATTTTGCTCTATTCAGTTTATGAGCAATTAGGATTGAAAAAGCTTCAACCAATAGGGATCACATTATAATTAGCAGATCGATCTTTTAGGATCCTTAAGAGAATGGTAGAAGATGTTTTGATTAGGGTTGAAAATTTTATCTTTCTAGTTGATTTTGTCATTTTGGAGACTGAGCCAATATCAAATCCTAAAGGTCAAATTCTAGTGATTTTAGGAATACCATTCCTAGCTACTGCTAATGCTAAAATCAATTGTTGGAATGGAGTTATGAAACTATCTTTTGAAAACATGACTATCGAGCTGAATATTTTCAATTTGGAATAGGAATCTACCAAGTATGCTAATGTAAGTGTAGTTCAAGATGAAATTTATGAACCCATAAACATTAGCGATGAGAAAGTCGATCTTGAATTTAGTATCTGGCCAACCCATGAATATGAGAACCTAGATAAAATACTCGGAGATAATAAAAATGACCAGAGATGGGAGTGAAGGAAAAATTCAGATTTTCTGGATCAGGTTTGTTCAGATCTGATTGGATCAAGAGATATATTTCAATTTTTTTTTTAAATCCATATCAGATCTGAGATATTTTAGATCTAATTTTATAGATCTAATAAAAGAAGATAAAAAAAATTAAATCTAATTTAATTTGTATCTTTTATCGGGTAATCAGATTACCTTATGATGATCCTGTTGATTGCTTGAGGTTCTAGATCTAGCCACGCAAGTGCCTGGTGATAGGAACGTGATATTATCGTTAAGACACTGTGTTTATCAGTTTAATCCAACTTCTTAAAATAATTAAAAATTTATAGATAGCAGTAAGTCGGGTCAAATCCATAAGGAAGGTAGTGTTTTTAGATTTGAAATCTTTGATTTTACAAAAGAAAAAGAAAAGAAAAGAGTTTTAGGATCAAAAGTGAAGTCGGAAAATAAAAGATAAAACTTAAAAGTTGCAAAAATTTAAACTTGGTACTAAGATCTACTAGTTAGATCTTAGCATCTACTTGCAAAGCAATAATTTAAAGTGCAAAAATTAAATTATAATAAAAATAAAAAGCATAAAATTAAAAAGCATAAAAATAAATATTATATTAAAAGTTTATAATTTAAATACATAAAATAAAAAAAAAATAAAATAGGCTGATCTCTGATCTTGGATCAGCATTGGTGGAAAGATGGTGTAGAAGCCCCGCTCTTCTTCTCGGCACCAATTGCTTTGAAGCAACCATTAACTCATAGCCTGGCTTCACCTTATATCAAAGCTTCACCTTGATCTGAGATATCGATTTTTGGAGGCTTAGGATCCTTTTTATAGAGCTAGGAGGGTTGGATATTTATTTCTGAAGGCAATATGGGACTAATAGCCTTTGTAATCATCAAAATATAAAAAAATCCTAATAAAATTTGAATCAAAATAGTTTTGATACAACTCTAATAATTTTGGTGAAATCTAGCCATTCATTAGAAATCCAACGGTCCAAAAATCTTCAAAATCGGATGAGTATCGGGCCAGATTAGGTCGGATTAAATTCTAGCCGTCCGATTGCATGTTGATGGAGGAAATCTGGTCGTAAATCATGCGTTGGGAGTCCTGATCACCATCGGAAGCATTCTGGATCATTGGATCTTCATCACTTGGTTTTTTGGCCATCGGATCATGCTAGATCGTTGATAGAATTTGAATCAAACCCAAAAATAACCACCACCGTCCGATCTTGACTGCAATCAATCGCAGTCGTTCGATCACATAATTACTATTTCCATGGACTGCGTGGACCGACCACACCGCACACCATAGCCAATCAGCACTCTTGTCGCTGAGTGAAAAGACCAAAATACCCTATGAGCCATGATAAATTTTTGTGGACCTTTTAAGGGTCCAGGTCCGCCACGTGTCGTACTATGATTCGGCGGTTTCTACTAAGCTAGCGGTCCACACCTGGATCATGGATCGGCTGAT
>QRFJ01007654.1:0-48652 GCA_006176705.1 Cocos nucifera
CTATCCAGCGACTCCTTTGATTCTTGAGATTCTTTGCTTTCCATCGAGCTTGCCACCTTTTCACTCTCCCTAGTCAATTTTGGTCAGTCTCTGAATCATTTTCTTTGATTATCCATACCTTTTGTCATCTCTACTGCTCAGTTTCTTCGAGAGAGTCTCAAATTTCATTTTTATTTTCATTCATTTTTTTTTTATTTTTTGAGGATTTTCTTTACTTTAGTTTGATCCTCATGTCCTCCAAAGTGTCTTGGTCAACCGGTTCTAGGAGTTCGACTTGTTTAGCTCTAATGGACCTTCCTCATTTGGACTCCAAGCCTATAGAAGTACCTTGGCCATTCTTTGTCCTCGATACTATTTCATGCAAACTTTGGCCTGAAGTCCTTTCATTGATTAGGATTTAGTTCGGAATTTCCTCCAACTACGAACTTGAACTTCCTGGCCCCAATGATCGAGCTAGCTTTCCTCCTCTCGGCCAAACTTGCTTGTACGTCGAAACCCTTTGGACGGGACTTCGGTTGCCGATAACTTCTTTTGTGGTCGACTTGTTCAGATTTTGTAACATTTCCTTCACCGCCATGGCACCAAACTCCTTTAGGTTTATCATAGGATTTCTCTCCTTGTACGTCATGGCCAATGTCCAACCTTCCATCTTCCTATTCCATAATTTCTTTCCTTTCAAATGCCATCCAACCAACAAAGACTGGTGGTATGTGTCTCCCTAGTTCAGCAAGAATGGGTTACTCAAGGGCGCTCCCTCTTCCATTCATAACTAAAAGGAGAAATTCTTTTTTATTTCTAGTTCTTCCTTAGAACTAGGACTTCCTTCGTAGGGAGAAATAAGGTACTCAGTTTGCCGAGCTCTTGAGCTTAAGAAAGAGGATTGAGATTTGGTCGACAAGCTGAAGAACTTTTGAGCCCCTCCGATTTCCAAGCTCCTAGAGGATCAGACCTTGTTCCACTTTGGTCTCCATTCTCTCAATCTGGTAGGTAGTCCTCCACGGTCTACCAATTATGCGTGGTCTCCTTTCTTTTTCTGACCCTGGTTTCTTCTTCTACAGAGATGACTCCTATGGAGCAGAATCATCTGAATATGGGGATCAAGTTCCTCAAGAGGAAGGGCAGCTCTACAAGAGAAACATCAAAGAAGGCTCGCACTGATGAGCCGACCCCTGCTGTGCTGATCCCGATAGCTCCTATCTTCGAGTTCAATGTGGCCGCATCAGCTCTGATCTCATCCCGAGAGGACAACGCCAACACACCTCTCGAGCAATGTGAGGTCATCGGGAAGAAGAAGAAAAAGAATACCATCAGAAAAAAGATGAGGAGGGCGGTCAAGAGTTTGAGTGGAGAAGGCTCCAGTCAGGAGCGAGCTTCATTAGATGATCGGAAAGTCATCCAATCCCTGATGAAGGACAACATCCTCCCGCATATTATCGAGAAAATGGTCGGGATAGAGGATGCTGAGAGATTTGATGAGTCTTTCACCGCTTATCTCGAGGTGACCTATTCTTCTGAACTTGTTTGAATGAAGGATGCGCTTTTAAGATTTTGACTTAATTTCTTCCTATCTTGTAGCTAGGGCATTACTTGTTTGCCCACTCGAAGGCCATCGATCTCCACTAGGCCAACGCTTCTAGAACTGTGCAGGAGGTTCAAGCAGAGTCGAGAGGGTTTGGGCCAAGGTCAACCATTTGAAGGCTACCTCAAAAATTCAAACTGCAGAGATTGGGTGCCTTCGAAAGACATCGCAAAAAGAAGAAGTTTCTGCAAGGTTGAGGATGGCCTTGACCCTCTCCAAAGACAAAAGGAAGAAGGCTGAAGAGGAGGTCGGCATTGAGAGGGAGAGGGTTGTTGAAGCCTTCAAGTCCTCCAATGCGATGAAGGACATCAAGATTGCATTCACCCAGAAAGCCTTCCTGGAGGGGTTCGAGATCTATATGAGGAGAGTCACGAAAAACTTTCTTGGAGTGGACCTTGACTTTCTGACAGACGAACCCGATGGTAAAGCCGGTCCCTCCAATGTTGGTGCCACATCTCTTGCCACCAAACCTGCCCTAGGTGTTCCCGAACTTACAGTTGAAGCTCCCAAGTCCATTCTCGAGCCTAAAGCTACAAAGAATGTACCAACCTCACCCGCCCCTACATCGATCAAGATTGAAAATCTTTAATTACTTGTACCCTTCTTTTTTTCTTTTAGTGTACTCAAACATTTTAAGAAATAAAAATGAACTTTCTTTTTTTTACACATGCCGTGGTGAATGTCGTTTAGAACCCTTTCGATGATCGTAGTCAAAGCCAATCACCTCCAAATGACATCGAGCCATTGCCTCAAGGCATTTCTCTAAAATCCCTAATCAAGGGTTTAAAGGAGGAAGTTCATCACCTGAAGAGAAAGTTGAAAAAGATGTAGGATGACCTTCGAGCTTCTCAAAAAAATGCTTCGGACACGACCAAAGAGGTCACTCACCTCCGATGTTTACACATGAAGGATGCTACAAGCTTCAGCATCCGGAAAGGCAGTTTTGAGAAGGAGATCACTGAGCTCAAGAGGAATGCTAGTGATAAATCCTGGGCAGTAACGATGAAGATCATCTCTCTCAAAGCTGATCTCAAGGTAGTGAGAGAAAAGATCCAGCTTTTGGAGGGGAGCTCGCCATGGTCCTCCGACAAGACGTGATTCGAGTGGGACTAGTTGATGAAGTTCTTCCCTCTTCAAAAGCTGCTGCATGATACTGAGCACACATATGAGACTTACCGACTGGGCTGGAGTGATAGGATGTCTAAGCTAGAATAAAAACTTTATGCCTCCAACAACGAAGTAGCCTAGTTCCAGCGATAGCTTAATGATGGCTTTTGGGTTGGTACCAGTAGGGAGGTCAAAGAGGTTGCCTCCTTGAGGAGGACCATTGGTGAACTCTAAGATTCGGTCAGCACAGAAAAGACTGAGGTGCAGCAACTGAAGCTCGAGTTGACTTGTGAGCATCAGGCTACCAAGAATGCAGAGGCCGAGTTCGAGGTCCTGAGGAGGAGGCTATGAGAGTCAAGAGAACTACCATCGAGCTGACAGAATGTTCTACAATAATATGACGAGGTGGAGGGAGCTCGAGGAGGAAGTCGACCATCTAAAAGAATCTTTGGTGATGGCCACCAGTCCAAAGTCTGAGGAGTCTAGCCCTTCATAGGATTTTGATAGCCTTTTTCTCTTTTCTTTTTTTTTTCTTTGCAATCGATCTTGCCAACCTATATTTTACATGTAACGAACTTATTTTTATAATAAGATGGTACCTTTCTTGTTACTCTCATTTCACACGAATTCAAAGCTTGCTCAAGGCTTTACTTTCTTCATCCTTTTTTTTGCATTATCTTCTAATGAGATTCTTATCGTGGATGTCGGACTGGGGTCTCTTCTGTGAACCAAGAGAGGGTTCCACTTTTTGTATTTAATGTAGTCAGGTCATCGTAGAAAGCACACGCGTAAGGATTATCGGCAGGGTTTCTCTTTTCCTCTCATTTTTGGTCAATGAGGTCCTAGATTTTGCTCACGTTAGAATGAGGTTTTTCTTCTATTCCAAACATGGCTTGTGGGGGTGCATCAGGGCCATTGCCATGGCCTCTTCCTTCATCTCGTCTTAAATTGATGAGGCCTTCAACTTTGCTTGTGTCAGGATGAGGTCCTCCTATTCCTAACATGACTATAGGGGCGCATTAGGGCCGCTGTCAGGGCCTCTCCCCTCATCTCCTCTTAAATTAACGAGGCCTTCGACTTTATTCATGTTAGGATGAGGTCCACCTTCTATTCTTAATATGACTGTAGGGGTGCATTAGGGCCGTTGTCAGGGCCTCTCTCCTCATCTCATCTTAAATTAACGAGGCCTTCAACTTTGCTCATGTTAGGATGAGGTCCTCCTCCTATTCCTAACATGGCTGTAAGGATGCATTAGGGCCATTATCAGGGTCTCTCTCTTTATCTCATCTTAAATTAATGAGATCTTTGACTTTATTCATGTTAGGATGAGGTCCTCCTTCTATTCCTAACATGGCTGTAGGGGCACATTAGGGCCATTGTGAAGACCTCTCCCCTCATCCCATCTTAAATTAACGAGGCCTTCGACTCGCTCCTATTAGGATAAGGTTCTCCTCCTATTCCTAATAGGGCCACTTTTGGTTGCTTTCAGTGAGTCATTTATTATTTTCTATCATCACATAATTTTTGCACTAAGAAATAATAATGTTAGAATACGTGAGTTTTATTGAAGGAATGTTATTAGTAGTACATTCTTAGGTTTTCAAAATTTCAAGGCCGTGGGAGTGTTGCTCCTCCAAGCTTCTTCAAGCAATAAGTTTTGGGTTGGATGACCTCCTCTATTTCATATGGGCCTTTTCAATTTGGAGCAAGTTTTTTTTGATTTTGAGGTTGTGAAACAGCGGCTCACCGAAGTACTAGGTCCCCCATTTTGAATATTTTGCCTTTGACTTTTGAGTCGTAGTAGCGAGCTACTTTTTGTTTGTAGGATGCTATTTGAACTTGAGGTTTTTCCCATTTTTCTTTCAATAAGTTGAGGTTAGCCTTGAGATCCTACTAGTTTTACTGCTCATTGAATGCCACGACTCATGCTGATGGAAGTTTGAGTTCTATTGGGATGACTGCCTCTATTCCAAAAGCTAAGGCAAACAAGGTCTTTTCAGTTGGCAATTTTTGGATAATTTGGTATGCCCAAAGCACATGATACAGTTCATCCACCCAAGTCCTCTTTGCTTTTTCAAGTCTTGCTTTGATGCCTTGCAATAGGGTTCTATTGGTTACTTCAGCTTCGTCGTTTGCCAGTGGATGAGCTACTAATGTAAAATGATGGAAGATGATTAAATCTTTACAAAATTTGGCAAATTTTGCTCTGGCAAACTATCACCCATTTCTGTTATTAGGATCCGAGGTAGGCCAAATCTGCAAATAATCAACTTTCAGATGAAGTTCTATACTTTTGCTTCAGTTATTTTTGCCAGAGGTTCCTCCTCAACCCACTTTGTAAAATAATTATTGCTACCAAGAGGAACTTTCGCTGCCCGGATGCCATTCAAAAAGATTCGAGTATATCCATTCTCTATTATGCAAATGGCCATGGAGTCCTCAGGGGTGTAAGTTCGGAAGCCGATTGTCTTTGAATGTTTGCATTTCTTTGACAGTGGTCACATTTTTTGACATACTCTATAGAATCATGGTATAAAGTTGGCCAATAGTAACCCTACCAAAGTAGTCTGTGTGATAAAGATCTGGTCCCTATATGACTTCCATAGATTCCTTCATACACTTTTCATAATGCAAAGTCGACTTTTGAAGGTCGGAGACATCTCAAGAGCGATAGAAAATATGACCTTTTATACAGCTTGCCTTCATACAGAACATATCGGAAGGCTTGATTTCTAAGTTTTCAAGCTTCATTCGGATCATAAGAAAGAGCTCCATCCTTGAGGTAAGCAACTAGCAGGTTGATCTAGCTCGACTCATGCTCGACTTGCATAACGGACTGCGACTCCTCCGAACTTGGGCATTTCAAAAGTTCAAAAAATACTTCCTTGTGCAGTTTGGCTAGGGCTAAAGTAGCCAACTTAGAGAGAAGGTCGACTCTGATATTTTCTACCTATGAAATTTGTTGGATGCTAAAACTATTGAAGGCCGGAGTCAAGTTCCTCACTTTTCCAAGGTATTTTATCATGCTTTCCTCCTAAGCTTCATAACTACCGTTAACCTATCCGACCACCAGTTAAAAATTACTGTAGACTTGGAGCCGATCCACTTCTAACTCTTTCGCTATTTTTAATCCAACGATCAAAGCTTGACATTCAGCTCCATTATTAGTTATAGAAAATTCAAAGCACAGCGCGTATTCAGCAATGATCCCCTCTGGGTTCACCAAGATCAGTCCTACGCCTACACTAAAAGCACTAGATGAGTTGTCTATATATAGAGCCTAAAAACCTTCAGGAAGGTCGGTTCTTTCTTTAGAGGAGCTCGACTGTAGCGACAAAATGTTGATTTCATTATGTTCAAGCTCGACTTCATCTAGAATGGTGCATTCAACTATAAAATTCATTAATACTTGGGCTTTAATCAACGATCGAGGTCGGTAGTTGATGTCAAATTTTGTAAGCTCGATTGCCCATTTTGCGATTCTTTTAGATGCATCTATTCGATGAAAGACTGCTTTAATTGATTGATCAGTGAGGAGAGTTATGGTATGCCCTTGAAAATAAGGTCGGAGCCTCCGGGCTGCAATCAGCAAAGTATAAATTAGTTTTTCTAACTTAGCATACCTAGTCTCGGCGTCCCTCAAGACTCGGCTCATGTAGTAGATTGACCACTGTACTTTTTTCTCCTCTTTGATTAGGGCTGCCATAAGGGCCGCAGGGAAGATCGCCAGGTACAAAAATAATTCCTCTTCGAATTTAGGCTTTGCTAATAGGGGAGGTGAACAGAGGTAGTCCTTGAGCTCTTTAAAGGCTTGTTGACATTCGGTGGTCCAGCAGAAGTTCTTCGACTATTTTAAGACCTAAAAGAAGGGCATGCATCGCTCGACTGACCTTTAGATGAAGTGGTTTAGGACTGCCACCTTTTTGGTCAGGCACTGAATGTCATTAATTGATTCTAGAGCAGTCATCTCTTGAATGACCCAAATCTTCTCCGGATTTGCTTTGATTCGGCGCTTTGACATCATAAATCCCAAGAACTTTCTCGAGGTTACATTGAAGGCACACTTGGTTGGGTTCAGCTTCATCTTATATCTCTTGAGGGCACCGAAGGTCTCTTCAAGGTCGATAATGTGATTTATTGAAGCTTGGCTCTTGACAAGCATGTCATCTACATATAGTTCCATGTTGTGGCTGATCTGCTCCTTGAAGATTTTGTTGATCAGGTGCTGGTATGTTGCTCCTACATTTTTAAGTCCAAAAGGCATAATCCTATAACTGTAAAGACCATGGTCAGTAATAAAAGTAGTCTTCTCTTCATCCTCTAGTACCATTTTGATTTGATTATAGCCGAAAAAGGCATCCATGAAGGTGAGAAGCATGTGGCCCGAGGTCGCATCCACCAGTTGATCAATCCTGGGTAGTGGGTAGCTATCTTTTGGATAGGCTTTGTTGAACTTTTTGAAGTCTATGCACATTGTCCACTTATCATTCACCTTTTTGATTAGCATGACGTTGGAGACCTAGCTTAAATAGTTGATTTCTCGGATGAATCCGACCTTGAGGAGCTTGTCGACTTCCTCTATGATTACTTTCTGCCTCTCTGGAGCATGGCTGTGCATCTTCTCTTTCACTGGTCGATGTTTAGGGTCAACATCTAGGAGATGTTCCATGACCTCGGCATCTATCCTTGGCATGTTGTTGAGGGCCCAAGTAAAAACATCCATGTTCCTCCATGGAAATTTGACAAGATGCTCTTGTACTTCTCCTGCTATGTTGGAGCCAATCTGCACCGTGTGCTCTGCATTCCTGTTATTCAGTGGGATGGAATCAAGATCTTTCATAGGCTTACCCCACTATTCTGTTAGGTCATCGCTGACATCTAGCCTATCAACCGACAATGATCTGATTGCTCACCCCTCTGTAAGGCAATTGAATAGCAATGCCTTACCAGGGCTTGATCTTTTTTGACTTCTCCGATCCCATAACTTGTTGAAAACTTCATTTTCAAGTGATATGTCGACATTACTGCCCAAAATGCATTTAGGCTAGATCAACCAAGGATTGTGTTATAAGTCGATGGAGCTCTTACTACTAAAAAGTCCACCCATATCCTGGACTATTTTTTATACTCAATTGGTACCGCATCGTCAGTGAAGCCTACCAATGGAGAGTTCATTAGTCCAAGCCGACTGTTAGGTATAGATATCTTGGAAAAAGTATCATAAAACAAGACATCGATCGAACTTCCATTATCAATAAGAACATGGCATACATCATTGTCCACAATATTTAAAGCAATTACAATCACGTCGTTATGCAAGGACTAAACTTCCTATGCGTCTGCTTTAGTGAAGGCTATGGGTTCTTCAGTACTCTATCTCTTCACTGATCCTTCAAATCTGCTGGCCTCCTCTCATTGAAGTCCTTTAGAGATAGTGTTGATAATATCGAGAGATGGTCGATCTTTCTATTGCTCCTCCCTCCTTGGCGATTCTCGCTACGACAGTGTCCTTGGCCGATACTCTCTTCCTTCAGGCCAACGTCGTAGAAATTGGCTGAGCCAACCTCGCTTGATGAGCTCCTCAATCTCTTCATAGAGCTGAATGCATTCCTCAGTATCGTGATCGTGGTCACGATGGTAGAGGCAGTATTTGTTAGGACTGTGCTTGCCAGGGTGAGTGCACATCCTTTCCAATCTTGATAATTGCTCCTTGATTTTCATTAGTACTTATAATTTTGGAGCATTGAGGGGGGCATAGTAGTGGAATCTTCTAGGAGGAGAACTTCTTCGTGCCCTTCTATCAGGGCTTCTTTAATGACAAGCTCGAGGAGAAGTTCGGACTCGCTTATGTCTAGGAGCACGATCGAACTTTATTCGACTTTCTTCAACTACGGGCTTGCTAGATTTGCCCGCCTGCCACTCTCCTATGGCTTCCTCATCCTTCAACTTGAAGGCTTGCTTAGCTCGGGCATATCCTTTAGCTCGAGCTAGCAAATTGGCAAAATCCCTAGGTACTTCTTCTCCAGGAATAACAACAAATCATTCTTTTGAAGGCCACCCTTTAGCACGGCCATGGCAACGAACTAGTCCAGATTTTGGATCTCTAGGGCAGTAGCATTGAAGTAGTTGATGTAAGCTTGGATTGACTCTTCCTCTTTCTGCTTGATGTTGATGAAGGAGTTCGAACCTCGCTTGGGACATCGGTTACTGACAAAATGAGCCATAAATAGATGGCTCATCTAGTCGAAAGAGAAGATCATACCCAGCTTCAGTATCGAGTACTAGTTTCTTGCTGCTTTCTTCAAAGTAGATGGAAAAGCCCAGCACAAGATGGCGTCTAGCACAGCATAGAGTAGCATCATGATCTGAAAGATCTCCAAGTGGTCGACTGGATTAGAGGTCCTATCGTAGCTTTTGAATTAGGAAAGCTTGAAGTTTGGTGGGATAGGCTCTTGCATAATTTGAGCAAAGAAGGAGGGATCAATGCAGATATCATCATGGTAAGCCAAGGTGACATGTTGGAGTTTCTCAATCCACTGGTCCATTTCTTGCAATGTCTGATCGAGAACATCATCTCGATCACAGATCTTGGAAGGCTTCCGACTGTAGATGGAGAAGGTTTCTTCTGAAGAGGAATCATGACCTGAACAGGGGTCTTCAGCTCTCTATTTCCCCTTTTCGGAGGTTTGCTGACCCAAGTATACCTCCTTGGGATCGGTTCTTGACACCCCGATTGAGGGTTTTTTTGGTGGAGCCACCGTTGGATGTTGCTGCATGGCCTGCACCATTTTGGTGAGATCTTGAACCTGTTGTATCAGTAGGTTGAACTACTTTGGATCCACTATGGCTATCGACGGAAGTGGGCAAGGCATTGGTGATGAAGTAAGGATGGGTGGATTTGGCTCAAATCTAGCGGTGGAAATAGTGGATCGTCGAATGGTTGTCTTTTTTGGAGGCATTTCTAGGCTGACAAGATTGAACAAAGATGGATCTCAGTGGATCTTGAAGAGTTAAAAGAAGAAAATGATCAAGATCGACTGGGCACTCCTTTTAGAATAAGGACTCAAAGGATCCTTCCTTTAGCATCAATCCTATTGATGTAGAATCTGGTTGATGCCAGAAAGAAGTTGGAACTAGAGAAGATGAGATCACCATCAGGAACCTGCAAGGCAAGTCTTGACCAGAGTCGAGGGTGGTGGCTCCAGCAGGACCCTCCGACGATCAAGATAGCTCTTCTGACCAATAGAAATGGAGTGCTTAGGAAAGAAAGTAGTGGAGTTTGGGATAGGAGAAGAGAGCTTTAGAGAGAAACATATCTGGAGGGTCTCTTTTATAGGTAGAGCCTATAATAAATTAAGAGCGATAGCCGTAATCATCTGGTAGTGGGCCACCTAGAGCGACGTGGAGTTTGTTATAGAGGGTAGTGTCTATTGTTGTGACATGCCAGTTCGTTGGGATTTAATAGTTGAAGTTTGAAGGAGTAGACGTCGGTCGGTGAAGAACTTTGAGTTATATCGCTCCAAAGAAATTCAGACTCTCCTAAGATAGTCTGTGTGCGAGTTGGTCCATGCTGTGTATAGAACCAGATTTGGAAGGAAGTCTGCTGGAGAAGAATCTAGGGTAGTTCTACTGTAAGGAGAAGAACTCCGAAAATAATCCTATTGGAGAATCCTAAAAGGAGGTCTGCTGTTGGAAGGAGCGAAAGGGGATTTGCTTGGAGAGGGTCTATTTATTTATTTCGTCAAAGCTCGACCACCTTTGAGGACGTTTGAAGGCTGATATAAAGGAGATGAGGTCCTTTTGCCTGCGCGTTCAAAGTTCTTAATATAGAAATTCCGAGGTCTGCTACTCTTAGTATATTATGGAAGTTCATCTAGAGGGGAGCTCCGTTGATTCGATGTCGGTCCAATATCGGATAGCTTGGATGGCTTTTTGCTAGGGAGAGCTTCAAAGAGCCCTAAGGTCGGCCAAACCAAGCCATAATTAAACCCGTTACTCAGTTGCCTGGGGGCTATCATCACTATTCAACTTCGTTCGAGTGAAATCTACAATGCCCTATAGGTTCCGAAGACACTCGAAGAAGCTAGAAATCTGAGCAAAGAAGATCGGCTGATAAATTCAAGTTGAAGGTCCATAGTTTCGATACCTGAGCATAAATTCTTCACCGACCAGAATTAGGCATGGCTGCCTTCATCAGATGAAGTCATCTGAAGGTTCGGCCTCCCGTTGGACTTCGACAGGCAAGGGATTTACACCCAATAGAGGTTATGAGTAAGTCAACGAGGAATCGATCACTCCTAGTAAGAGGAGATCGCATCCTACTTGCTTCAATCAAATGATAATTCAGCAAGACTTTGATCAAAGCATAATAAAAATTAGAAATAATTTCTAATATTTCATTAATTGAATCATCATCATATGATTGGAAGAAAAAAGAATATGAAAATAGATTTGACATGATTTCATATCCATAGTCATATTCGGGATGCAAGATGATTGAAGGATCCTACTGCATGGTAACTTTCCACTGAAGAATATTTTTGATATTTTCATCAAAATATCATATCTTCTAGGTAGACATGATATATTGCTAGATATCAATCTTGTCTTATAGGTTCAATAAAATTAAAGAATTTAATTTGATTGTTAATTAGAAAGAGTTCTAATTGATCAAATTGGATTAATAAGTTTTGATCTAAATCGGTTTGGTTAAGTTCTAACCAAATTAGATCAAATTGCATGCTGATCCACTGCTAGCTAGATGTAGAACCCAATGGGTCACACGCAAAGAAAATTGATCAAGATCTAATTGGATTAGATCATGCTCATAGGTTAAATATGCTAGCACATATTGCAAACCCCAGCACCAAGATTCGAATTGGATTTAAATTAGATTTCAATTTGGGCAAATTAAATCCAATTTAGGTCAAATCAAATTTGCTCCTTAATTGGGTTAACCCTTGGCTTGTTGACCTGGGTTTAGAAAACACATACCAGAATCCCACGTGCTAGAGAGTCTCTCTCTTGCACGTGGGGAGTAACTTTGTGCACCATTGACTCTTGGCGCATTAGTTGGTTGCTGCATCTTCTTTCCTTCTTACCCATTTTATTTCTACGTAAATATTTTATGTAAACTTTAGATCTGATGGAAGGCATAGAAGACTCCTTCTGCAGGTGAAAGTACTCCATAGAAAATCTAGAATTTGGATAAGATGGGAGTCTTTGTTGTCCCCTTCCTTGCAGGCGCCTCTTGGACCAAGTCAAAGGTCGTTTGGCCTTTGACTTTTCCATGCCTTATCTCCATGCCCACTTGATGTTTTGTGCACCTTTTGAAGGCCATTAGATGGCCTCTAAGTTTGATCTCATATCTTGATTTTTGGCCCACATATTGAAGTCTTGCGACTCTTCGAAAGAAACTTACATATTAATTTTATGAAGAGTCCTTCTACTTTAAGACACCTCTTTGTATTAATTCTATGTATTCCACATGGTGATTTATGCTATGTAGGTGGTGTGGTGCTCCCATGCCTTGAAAGGCCATGGGTGGAGCCAGGGTGAGGGCTCCGGGGAGGCTAGGATAGGTGTGGTCCTAGGGCTAGGATAGGAGTTATCCTAGGGCGGAGGCAGCATGTAGCTCTCCATGGACTTGAGATTTAGATATTGAGGGCCCCAAGGGGCTTGGTTAGTGCTTTGGGGATCTGGGATTCAAGATGGAGCAAGAAACTAAAGTTGGAGAATCAAGACTGCAGAAAGAAGATTTTCTACGGGTTAGCCAGCTTAGTCCAAAACTGAGTCGGCTAAGTCTCAAAACATAGGAAAAATAGAAAGATTGAGTTTTGAAACTGCAGGCATGGCACAAAATTGGGCCGACTCAGTTTCAGATTGAGCCAACCTAGTGGAACTTAGCTGGCTTAGTGCTGAGACTGAGCCGACTTAGTGCGCAGGTAGAGTTACGCGAGGGTTTATTTTAGGCTAGGGTCTGGGTTGATCCTAGGGGTCTTAAGGCCTGGTTTGAGAGGTCTTAAGGGGGCTAATTCATGTATAGATTGAAATTAGATATAGGGGATGAGAGCATGTGAGACTTGGGCTCAATGAGTGCTTTCATGTATTGGGTTAGCCTAAGGGAGTTTTTAAGCTATGGTTTATTAAGGTTCATGTGCGAACTCTAGGGTATAAAAACCAAGATATTGTAACTTTTACAATAAAAGAAAGTATAATTAAGCTTTTCTCCTTGACTCTCTTCTCTCTGGTTCCAACACCAAAACCCTAGCTTCTCTTATCTTTCTTAGATCTTCTTCAGTTTGCTGGATTAATACCCAGATTCATGCAAGAGATCAGATCTATGGCTATGGCTCTGAGCAGTCGTAGGAACAACAATTGGTATCAGAGCCTGGTTAAGGTGAAAGAGGAAGAAGATCAATTTTCAGCAGAGATCAGCAGTGAGATTCAGATCTCAAGGCTTTCTCCAGGCTTTGTGAGGAAGAAAGAGATCACAGGGCTGTTGTCCACCATCCCTAGTCAAGGTATTTCTTAAATCTATCTATTTGCTATTATTTGATTTGGATTGATCATGGAAAATAATAGCTTGAAGGTAGGATTAGAGAAGTTTGATGGAAAGATAAGTTTCATGATGTGGATGGTAAGGATGGAGGATCTGCTGATTCAGATGAGGTTGGATTCAGCCTTGGAAGATAGGCTAGAGGAGATCACAGACAAGAAGTGGGTGTCCTTGGAGAAAAGGGCATGTGCCATGATTAGGGCTTATTTGGTGGATGAGGTTTTGTATGGTGTGTTGGAGGAGAGAACACCCAAGAGATTATGGTTGAGGTTGCAGTAGTTGTACATGGGAAAGAACATGTGCAATAAGTTGATGCTGAAGAAGCAACTATATAGCCTTCGGATGTAGAAGGGCAAGGATGTTGTGGGACATATTCAGCAGTTCGATCAGATGAGCATGGACTTACTCAATATAGGGGTGGATTTAGAAGAGGAGGACAAGAGTCTATTATTGCTGTGTTGGCTATCTGAAAGCTTCAATCCGTTGGTGATAACTTTGCTATATGGTAAGGAGACACTGATGTACGAGGAGATCGTACCAATGCTTAGATCCAACGAGCAGTGGAAATGGATGATGAAGAGGAAGGTCTTCCATGAGAGTCTTGTGGTTTCAAAGAAGCACGAGAAAGGAAAGAAGAAGGGCGAATAGAGGGGCAGGAAGGGGTCCAAGAGATGCTTCAAGTGCGAAGAAGTAGGGCAGTTTAAGTCGGAGTGTCCGCTTTGGAAGAAGTGCGAGGAAGGAGAAAGCTCAGATTCCATCTATACAGTCACTGAAAGTGAAGATTCGGATGAAATCTTGGTGGTCTCAAAGGAGCCTATAAGGTGCGATGTATCTAAGATGATTTCGAATAGGTCTATGGAGTGCAGAGGGTCCGAAGGAGCAGCGATCATGTTCGAGGTATAGCGGCAGGCCCAGCACAGCATTGGATGGTTGGCCTTGAGAGACTCGGTGACAGAGTTGGCTTTTGCAACATCAAGGAGACTTCAGCTCCAGGTGGAGCACCGGGCAGAGGTGGCTTCATGGGTGGAGAAAGCTATGACATGGATTCAGAGTAGCGGGGTGTAGAGGAAGGACCAGTATTCCAACATCAATAATGGGGCTATACAGATCTAGATGGAGAGGATTGTGCAGGGAGATAGGCATGGCTATGAGGGGACAGTGTCAGGTGGAGCATCAGGATATGTGGCGAGTGTCAGTAAAGGAACGTTGCATGATCTTCAGGAAAGTTCAGGATAAGTGATGCAGCTGTCAAGCAGAAGGATACCTACAACTCCAATGATGGTGTAGAGAAACAAGCCAAGGACTTCGGTGGTGGAGGCATCATCCCGAAGGCCTCAAAGGGAGCTCAGTAGTTGAAGAAGAATGATAGTGGCAAGGTGAGCACGAGGGGCTATCAGGACATGCAGGGATGGCAGGATCATACAGGAGGATGTTGCCATGTGTGCCAAGACTTGGGCGCACCAAGGTGGAGATTGTAGGTGGTGTGGTGCTCCCAAGCCTTGAGAGGTTATGGGTGGAGCCAGGGTGAGGGCTCTAGGGATGCTAGGATAGGTGTGATCCTAGGGCTAGGACAGGAGTTGCCCTAGAGTGGAGGTGGCATGTATCTCTCCACGGGCATGAGGTTTGGATATTTAGGGCCTCAAGGGGCTTGGTTGGTGCTTCGGTGACCTGGGATTCAAGGTGAAGCAAAAAACCAAAGTCAGAGAATCAAGACTGCAGAAAGAAGATTTTCTGCAGGTTAGTTGGCTCAGTTCAAAATTGGGTCGGCTAAGTTTCAGAGCATAGGCAAAATAGAATGGTCTAGTTTTGGGACTACAGGCACGACACAGAACTGGGCCAGCTTAGTTTCAGACTGAGCTGACCCAGTGGAACTTAGCCAGCTTAGTGCTGAGACTGAGTCAACTCAGTGCGCGGGCAGAGTTATACGAGGGTCTATTTTGGACTCGGATCTGGATTGATCCTAGGGGTCTTAAGGCCTAGTTTTAGAGATCTTAAGAGAGCTAATTCATGTATAGGTTGGGATTAGATCCAGGGGATGAGAGCATGTGAGACTTGGGTTTGGTGAGTGCTTTCATGTATTGGGTTAGCCTAAGGGAGTTTTTAAGCTGTGGTTTATTAGAGTTCATGTCGAAACTCTAGGGTATATAAACCAAGACATTGTAACTTTTATAATAAAAGGGAATACAATTGAGCTTTTCTTCCTAACTCTCTTCTCACTGGTTCCAACACAAAAATCCTAGCTTCTCTTATATTTCTTAGTTCTTCTTCAGTTTGCTGGATTAACATCCAGGTTCATGCAAGAGATCGGATCTACGGCCATGGCTCTGAGTAACCGTAGGAACAACATTTTGAAGGGGCATAAGATAGGCTGATGGGTGTGAGATTTTAAATGGGAATAGGCATGAGAAAATTGAGGAGGCACCCCTACGTACATTATAAATAGGGGCACACTCCGTAGTGTCTAGATAATTAAGAACTCTTCTTTCTTTCTTACCACTCTCCCTAGTTGTCTAATTTCTTTCTTCCTTTTCTTGTTAAGACAAGTTCTAATTAAGGATAAAAGGTCTGCTTTAGGACAAGAGCTTAGGAAGATTGTAAAGGAAGATAACAAGAAAAGAAAGATAAGAAAGGATAGGCAAGAAAGGTGATAGCAAAGGCTAGGAAAGGTTCTGCACAAATAATTAAAGTTCTCATTATAAGAATTTTTATTAAAATAATCAGAGGTGCTGGTGTCTTGATCAAGTCTCCATGTGGATAAACGTTGGAGGGTGAACACGTGGACAACTGGTGAAACCTCTAACGGACTGTTGCTGGTGATCAAGGTCAAGTTGGAGTTTAGCGATTAGAGGGATGTTCCAATACATTCGTTTATGTTATAAATGCATGTTATATAATTTAAATTCTAATAAGGTGGTCCTAGGTTTTGGGTTTGGTTATATGATTTCATTATTTTGTTTTGAAATTCATGTTTCCATCCCATACACCAAACCCTACGGTGGTATCAGAGTAAACCTTATTAGACTAAATCATATGTTGTTATGTTTATGCTTAATGGCAAAATTATCGATATGATATGATCATATTTGAAATTTTAGCATATTTTTCATGTGATGTGATCATGTTTAATTATTCATAATTAGATTATGATGTATATCATTCTATAAGGTTGCCTTGGTATAGTGACAAATGTTCACTATGTGATGATGGTTGTCCTAGAGTGATGATACATGCTGATATGATTGATATGATTAATTCATGTATGTTATATATTTTGAATTAAATATGCATAGAGACCAATTAAAGCCCTCTATAAAATTTTATTAAGTTGTAGTGCAATTAACCGATAGCAGAACCAATCTAGATGTCAAATTGATCGATTGGTGTCTAGGAAAGTGGTTCATGATTGGTAAAGAGAATGTGATTTCTAATTAGTTTCATTATCTGACCTAACCAATTTATTGGTGTCTAAGAAAAGCAATAGGAGGACCCCCATCTCTCTCCTACTTACTTGACCGATTCAATTGATTTAATTCTAGATTGGGTGCTTAGGCATTCCTATTAGAATCTGGCTCCGATACGTAGCCAAGTCGGCTCGAATATGCAGTCGAGCCGGCTTGGGATGAGATCGAGCCGGCTCAAGATAGATTTGAGCCAGCTCTCTCAAGTGGATAGAAAGCGGTGCTCGAGCTAGACGCTATCGAGCTGGCTCAATGGATGGATTTTTTTGATTCACTACATTCATGCTAGTTCATTATTATGTCATAAACCATATTAGGTTTGTTGTGCAACCACAAGACCGATTATGGGGACTGATGTAATATTGATCTAGTGCATAATGATGCTTACAACATTTTTGATATACTACTTTGTTGTGTAACCATAAAGACAATTATATTTCATTATGACTGTATAGAAATGAAGGATCCTACTTAACTAAAAGATTATAATTTGTTGTGCTAACATAAGGCTATTAATATTTTAGAGGGCAAGAATATATTGAGAATTGCATGAGATGCAATTGAAAAGAGTTTCCTACCTTTGAACTTATAAAAGGTTTGTTATGCAACCACAAAACCTTCTATAAGGAATTAGGATCTCAATCCCATTAAGAAAATGATTAGGTTTTTTTAATTATCATATTTGAGGGTTATGATGTTCGATAAAATAGTGGAAGACATAATTAAATTAAAGTCCTAATTTAATTATATATGTCATCATGAGCTATTTGCTTATATAATATTCTTTATTATGTAGAATGAATGGCTTCTTCACTTTTACTATGTTCAATTTTGGATTCAAATAAGTTGACCAGTCCTAACTATGTGGATTGGTTGAGAAATCTAAAAATAGTGCTCAGTAAAAAAAAAACTCTCCTATATTATTGATGCCCCTGATCTTGAGCCATTAGGGGATGCTACAGAGAAAGAAAAGTCTGTATATAAGATGTGGCAAAATAATTCTCTTACTATGAAGTGCATCATACTTGCCTCAATGAGTAACGAGTTATAGAGGCAGCATGATGGCATGGACACTCAGTCCATACTGCTTAGTCTAAAAGAGCTTTATGGAGAATAGAGTAGAACTGCTAGATATAAGATATCTAAGTAGTTATTCCATGCCAAGATGGTAGAGGGTTCATCCATGCAAGACCATGTGTTGATGGTAATTGACTTAATCACTTGATTAAGCCAATTAGGTTTTGTCATTGATGGAGAGTTGAGTTAGGATCTAATCCTACAATCACTTCCAGAATCATTTTCTTAGTTTGTCATGAACTATCACATGAACAAACTAAATACTTCCTTGCCTGAGCTGTTAAATATGCTCAAAATAATAGAGAGCCATATCAAGAAGGATAAGGCTCCTCTTTTTCTTGTAAATGGGATCTTCAAGAAGAAGATAGACAAAAAGGATTCTAAAAGGAGGCTCAACCCTAAAGATGGAATAAATAAGAAGAAGAAGGGAAGGAAGACCTCTGGACAGATGACCTATTTTCACTACGGCAAAATAAATCATTGAAAAAGAAATTGCAAGGCTTACCTTGCAACTATGAAGACTGGTGCAAATAATGCACCAAAAGGTATGTATGAGATACATACAATATTGTTATTGAATTCTTCCATTTCAAACTCTTGGGTATTAAATATTGGCTATGATTTTCATATCTACAAATTTTTGCAGGGACTGTAGAAAATTAGGAGTTTGAAGATGGGTGACTTCGAACTCTATGGTGCTGGAGGAGAGTCCATCCAAGCAGAAGCTGTAGGGACAAATATTTTGAAGTTACCTTTTGGGAAAATCTTAGAGCTGACAAATTATTATTATATATTTAAGATCATTAGAAATATTGTATCTATACCCTTATTATTAAAATAAGGATAAAATCTTGATGTAACGAGCAATGGTTGCTCTATCAAATATTCTAATGAAATTATATGCAATGGCATTTTTAACAATAGTTTGTTGACTCTATGTTTGAATGACAATATTTTTCATGTTGATGAATATAGAAAGCATAAAAGAGAGAATATAAATAATACTTTACTTTGGCATTGTCGACTTGGTCATGTTAGTGAGATCAAGATTAACAAGTTATACAAAAAAAAGTTCTTTGATCCTTATGATTATGAATCATTAGAAACTTGTGAATCATGTCTCATGGATAAAATGATTAAGACTTCATTTAAAGGACATAGAGAAAGAACAAGTGAGTTATTAGAACTAGTACATATAGATGTATGTGGTCCTATGACAACTCAGGCCAGAGGAGGATACTCATATTTTATAATATTTACTGATGACTTATCTAGGTTTGGATATGTGTATCTTACAAAATACAAATTTGAAGCTTTTGATAAATTCAAAGAGTATCAAAGTATGGTCGAGAAATAAAGTAGAAAGAGTATAAAAATCCTTCGATCTGATCAAGGAGGAGAATACTTATCCAGTGAGTTTCTAGACTATCTTAAAGTAAATGAAATTCTCTCTGAATGGACTCCTCCTTATACACCATAGTTAAATGGTGTAGCTGAAAGAAAAAATCGTACCTTATTGGATATGGTACGATCCATGATGTGCTTCACAGAGTTACCTATTTTTTTCTAGGATCTTGTCCTAGAAATCACAGTATATATCTTGAATAGAGTACCTTCTAAGTCTATATGTAGTACTTCATATGAGATATGGAGAGGTAAGAAATCTATTCTTATATATGAGGATTTTCTGCATATGTCAAAAGAAATTTTGGACATAAGCTAGATGCTAGAGTAGATAAATGTCTATTTATAGGATATCCTAGAGATAGTATGGGATATCTATTCTACCATCCTATTGAACAAAGGATATTTGCAAGTAGGCATGCCACTTTCATGGAGAAGGAGTTTATCCTAGAAGAAATATTAAACTTAGTGAATTTCAAGAAAAATAAATAGATGTTTCTCAAGCAAATAAACACATAAATAAAAAAGAACCAAAATACACAACTTCAATCCGTAGGTCTGATTGAGTGCGACATGCACCTATGAGGTACGGGTTCATTATTGAGAATAATGAAGTCCAAGTTATTGAGAATGATGAACCTCTGACTTTTATGGAAGTTGTCATTAGTAGAAACTCAGACAAATGGCTGGCTGCCATGCAATCCGAGATGGACTCCATGTACACCAACAAAGTATGGACTTTGATGGATGCACCAGAGGATGTGAACCCTATTGGGTGCAAAGGGGTCTATAAGAAAAAGATTGGAGCAGATGGCCAAGTTGAAACCTATAAAGCTAGATTAGTGGCTAAGAATTTCAGGCAAAAATAAGATGTAGATTATGATTAAACATTCTCACCTATTGCCATGCTCAAATCAATTCAGATTATGCTTGCCATAGCAGCATACTATGATTATGAAATATGGCAAATAGGTGTGAAGACTGCTTTTCTTAATGGTTTTCTTGAGGAGGAGGTCTACATGTCACAGCCAGAGGGTTTTGTCTCAAATGAGAGACCAAATCAAGCATGCAAGCTTAAGAGAACCATTTATGGATTAAAGCAAGCTTCAAGAAGTTGGAACATTCACTTTGATGTTACAGCCAAAGAGTTTGTCTTCATTAAGAATTTAGATGAACCATGTATGTACAAGAAGACTAGTGGGAGTGCATTAGTTTTTTTCGTTATGTATGTAGATGACATACTCCTCATTGGAAATGATATCCCAATGTTGCAATCGGTCAAGTTATGGCTATCAAATAAGTTTTTCATGAAAGACTTGAGAGAAGCATCCTATATACTTGAAATAAAGATCTATAGAGATAGATCTAAGAGGATGCTAGGTTTATCCCAGTCTAGGTACATTGACTTAATACCGAAAAGGTTCAGTTTGGATGGGAGTAAAAGAGGTTACTTACCCATGAGTCAAGGCATACATCTCTCTAAGAAGATGTCTCCTAAAATATCTGAAGAGAGAAATAGAATGAGTTCTATTCCTTATGCTTTGATTGTAAGATCAATAATGTGTACAATGTTATGTACCAGGCATGATGTTACTTATGCTTTAGGCATAGCCAGTAGATTTTAGGCTGATCTTGGAGAAGATCATTGGAAAGCTATGAAAAATATTTTTAAGTACTTGAGAAGGACTAAGGATATTTTTCTGGTATATGGTGGATCTAATCTCAAACTAGAAGTATATTCTTACTCTTGTTTTCAATCAAGCCCAGATGATAGCAAATCCATTTCAGGGTATGTCTTTATTCTGAATGATAGAGCAGTGAGTTGAAAAAGTATCAAGCAGTCGACTGTAGCTGACTCAACCATTGAGGCAGAGTACACATCTGCAAGTGGAGTACACATCTGCAAGTGAAGCCACCAAGAAAGCTATCTGGATGAAGAAGTTCATCATTGAATTAGGTATTGTTCTCGAGATTGAGAACCTAGCACCACTTTACTATGATAATACTAGAGCAGTTGCTTATGCAAAGGAACCAAGGTCTCATCATAAGTCCAAGTATATTCTGAGTCGCTTTCATCTTGTTCGTGAAATAATCGAAAGATAAGATATTGTCATTGAATGAGTAGATATAAAGAACAATATAGCAGACCTGTTCACTAAGGCTCTACCATAGCAGTAGTTCGATCACCACATTGATTATATGAAATTAAAATATAAGGATGATTGGCTTTAGTGCAAGTGAGAGATTGAAAGGAATATGCCCTCAAGCCAATCAAAATTTATATTTTGATGCGCTCTTCTTTTATCTTACAAACTCATGTAATGACATTTTCAAATAAATAAAGGCATTTAGTTCATCATATGCTGCATCTTAATTATTTATGATCATGATGAACCCCATAAATTAGGGATATGATTTTAGGCTTATGATGAGATCATACCCGTGAGACCTAAAATCTTACAATCCTAATTTAAATATTACTGATCGATGGAACATTGAATTGGGGATCAATGTTTCTAGTAAGATTGGCACATCCTATGTGTGCTTGATGGAGAGGATGATTGATTTCATAATTACTTATGTATAACACTAATACAAGGATATGGGTGCTCATTAGAGAATGAGTTTACTGAATTGATCCAATTCGAGAATATCTAATGGAGTCTTATCAATATGTCAATAGATGGTTCTCATAGTAGGAGTTGTGCATATAATCCTTTGACCTGAGACTACCATAGAATCTTATATTCATGAATTCGTATTTTGGTTCATACTTATTCATGACTTAGTCATGTACGGGGTGATCAGGATATGGAGGATTGTATATGGAGGTTATGAGTAGGTCAATAAGAAATTGATCACTCATAGTAAGAGAAGATCACATCCTACTTGCTTCAATCAAATGATGATTTAGAAAGATTTTGATCAAAGCATGATAAAAATTAAAAATAATTTTTAATATTTTATTAATCAAATCATCATCATATGATTGAAAGAAAAATGAATATAAAAATGGATTTGACATGATTCCATATCCATAATCATATTCAAGATGCAGTATGATTGAAGAATCCTACTGCACGGTAACTTTTCACTGAAGGATATTTTTGGTATTTTCATCAAAATTTTATATCTTTTAGTTAGACATGATATGTTGCTAGACATCAATCTTGTCTTGTGGGTTCGATCGAATAAAAGAATTTAATTTCATTGTTAATTAGAAAGAATTCTAATTGATCAAATCGGGTTAGCAAGTTTTGATCTAAATCAGTTTGGTTAAGTTCTAACCAAATTAGGTTAAATTGCACCCAGATCCACTATTGGCTAGATGTAAAACCCAATGGATCACATAGAAAAAAATTAATCAAGGGTCTAATTGGATTAGATCATGTTCGTAGGTTGAATATGCTTACACATATTGCAAACCCTAGCACCTAGATTTGAATTGGATTTGAATTGGATTCTGATTTGGGCAAATTAAATCCAATTTAGGTCAAATCAAATTTGGTCCTTAATTGGGTTAATCCTTGGCTTGTTGACTTGGGTTTAGGCATCACATACCAGAATCCCACATGCCAGAGAGTCTCTCTTGCATGTGGGGAGTAACTTTATGCACCATTGACTCTTGGCGCATTAGTTGGTTGCTGCCTCTTCTTTACTTCTTATCCATTTTATTTCTACGTAAATATTTTATGTAAACTTTAGATCTGATGGGAGGCATAGAAAACTCCTTCTGCAGGTGAAAATCCTCTATAGGAAATATGGAATTTGGATAAGATGGGAGTCTTTGTTGTCCCCTCCCTTGTTGGCGCCTCTTAGACCAAGTCAAAGGCCCTTTGGCCTTTGACTTTTCCATGCCTTATCTCTATTCCCGCTTGATGTTTGGCACACCTTTTGAAGGCCATTAGATGGCCTCTATGTCTGATCTTATCCTTTGATTTATGATGCCACATATTGAAGTCTTGCGACTCTTCGGAAGAAACTTACGTAGAAATTTTATGAATAGTCGTTCTGCTTTAAGGAACCTCTTCGTATTAATTCTATGTATTTTGCATGGTGATTTCTTTTGAAGGGGCATAAGATAGGATGATGGGCACGATATTTTAAATGGGAATAGGTATGAGAAAATTGAGGAGGCACCCCTACGTACATTATAAATAGGAGCGCACTCTGTAGTATCCAGATAATTCAAAACTCTTCTTTCTTTCATACCACTCTCCCTAGTTGTCCAATTTCTTTCCTTCTTTTCTTGTTAAGACAAGTCCTAATTTAGGACAAAAAGTCTGCTTTAGGACAAGGGCTTAGGAAGATTGTAAAGGAAGATAAGGAGAAAAGAAAGATAAGAAAGGGTAGGCAAGAAGGATGATAACAAAGGCTAGGGAAGGTTCTGCCCAAATAATTAAAGTTCTTATCATAAAAATTTTAATTAAAATAATCAGAGGTGCTGGTGTCTTGATCAAATCTTCATATGGATCAACGTTGGAGGGCGAACACATGGGCACCTAGTGGAACCCCTGACGGACTGCTGCTGGTGATCAAGGTCAAGTTGGAGTTTAGCGATTAGAGGTATGTTCCAATACCTTCATTTATATTATAAATGTATATTATATGATTTAAATTCTAATATGGTGGTCTTAAATTTTGGGTTTGGTTATATGATTTCATTATTTTCTTTTAAAATCCATGCTTCCCCCCTGTACATCAAACCCTACAAAGGTTACATTAATTGTACATGGGGAAGAACATGTGCAATAAGTTGGTGTTAAAGAAGCAATTGTATAGCCTTCGAATGCAGGAGGATAAGGATGTTGTATGACATATTCAGCATTTCAATCGGATGAGCATGGACTTGCTTAACATTAGGGTGGAGCTCAAAGAGAAGGGCAAGAGTTTATTGCTGCTATGTTTGTTATCCGAAAGCTTTGATCCATTGGTAACTACACTACTATATGGTAAGAAGACACTGGTGTACAAGGAGATTGTATCTATGCTATGGTCCAACGAGCAGCAAAAATGGATGATGAAGAGTGAGGTCTTCTAGGAGAGTCTCATGGTGTCAGAGAGGCACAGGCAAGGGAAGAAGAAGGGTTAGCAAAGGGGTAGTAAGGGGCTCAAAAAGTGCTTCAAGTGTGGTAAAGCTGGGCACTTTAAGTGGGTTTGTCTGCTTTAGAAGAAGTGCAAGAAAGGAGAAAAGTCAGATTCCATCATTTCAATCACTGAAAGTGAAGAGTTAGATGAGCTCTTGGTGGTTTCAAAGGAGCCTACAGGGTGCAGTGTATCCAAAATAGTTTTGGAGGTGTCCATGGAGTGCGGAGGGTTTGAAGGAGTCATGATGATGTTCGAGGTATAGTGGCAGGCTCAGCAGTGCAGCATTGAGTAGTTGGCCTCGAGGGACTCGATTATAGAGTCAGCTTCTACGGCATCAAAAGGACTTCAATTTTAGGTGGAGCACCAGGCAGAGGTGGCTTCACAAGTGGAGAGAGTTTTGGTATGAGTTTAGAATGGAGGAGTGCAGGAGGATCAATATCCTAGCACCAATACTAGAGTTGCACAGTTCCAAGTGGAGCAGCATGTATAGGTGAACAGGCGTAGCTCTGAGGAGACCACATTAGGATATGCAGTGGGTGCCAATATAGGATTGCTGTAGATTCTTCATGAAAGTCTAAGATAATTGATGCAACTACCAAGTAGAAGGATATCTATAACTCCAAGGATGGTGCATAGGTGCAAGCCAAGGTTTTCAATGGTAGAGGCAGTCATCCCAAAGGCCTCAAAGGAAGCTCGATAGTTGAAGAAAGATGGTAGTGGCAAGGTGTGCACAAGTGGTTGTCAGGGCATTTATCGATTGCAGGATCATATAGGAGAATATTGCTAGGTGTGCCAAGACTTGGGCGCACCAAGGTGGAGAATGTAGGATTTCGTGTGCTGCTCCCAAGCCTTGGGAAGCCATGGGAGGTGCCAGGATGTTGGCTCCAAGAGACTAGAATGGGTGTGAGTCCTAGGACTAGGACAGGAGTTATTCTAAGAAGAAAGTGGCATGTAGTGTGAGATTAAAAATAGCACTCCCAAGTCTTGGGAACATGAGAAGATAGGTTATGAGAAGATGAGAGCAAACCGAAAGAAAATTCAATCCAGGTAGCAAAGTTCAGAAACTGAGCAGGCTCATCCTGAGACTGAATCGGCTAAGTTAAGAACTGGGTCAGCTCAGTCCAGGACCGAGTTGGCTATGTCTCAGAAGAAAATTCAGATAGAAAGTAGCATTTTTGGACTATTGGCATGATACACAACTGAGTCGGCTTAGTCTCAAACTGAGATGACCCAGTTGTAGGTTGGTCGACTCAGTCTGAAACTAGGCCAGCTCAATTTTTGCAGGTTTATTTTGTGTACGTGGGATGTTTGGATTTTGAAGAGTTTTTCTATGAGTTTGGGGCTTGACTCTTTTATAAAGTATAAATACTGAAAAAAGATCAAGATTGTATATGATGCTGAATTCATTGAATAAAGCTCTTTTCCCTCGAAAAATTGTGCTCTCTTTCTCTTGAATCCATTATTTTGCTTCCACGTTGATCCTAAAAGATTGTTCCTTATTGCTTGGCTAATCACCAGTGACCACGTCAGTCCAAGAGAGGATAGTTTATCCCAATAATTGGTATCAGAGCGGTGTTACATGAAAGAAAGAAAGACACCTAGGGTTACTACATCTAAGATCTGTTGCACCAGGTTTTATCCAAAATCTTCTTGTTTCTTCATTGTTTGTCTCTAGATTAAGGTGGGGATTGGATACATGGAGGGACGGTGATATAGATGGTTGAAAAGAGGATCTAGGGCATTTAGATCTTCTTTAAAGGGTAGTGTTATTGGTGTGTGATCGACGAAGGGTGTTAGGGATCTATTTTTGACTTATTTAAAATCATGAGATAGAGTGGATTCAAGGTGAATTTTGAGAAGTTCGATGTTAAGGAGAACATTATCCAATGGCAGCAAAGGGTAAAGGACTTGTTGGTTCAACAGAGGATCTATAAGATCTTGATAAGAGAAAGATCGGAAAAGATCAATGCTGAGGATTGGGAAGAGTTGGAGCAAATTACTTTCAACACAATCCAGATGTGCTTGGCCAATGAGGTTTTGCCCGAGGTTTGTGCAGAGACTATGGTAAAGAGGCTTTGAATGAGACTAAAGAACACATACATGGGAAAGAACATGATAAACAAGCTATGGTTGAAGAAATAGTTGTATAGTCTGAGAATGCCCGAAGGCGGAGATCTTGTTACACATATCTAAAGGTTCAATCAGGTGTGTTATAAGGTAATGAGTTTGGATGTGAAGATCAACAAGGAGGATCAGACGTTGCTGCTATTATGTTCTCTCCTAGGTTCATATGATGGTCTCATAACAATTTTAGTTTATGGGAAGGAGATCCTAAACTATGAAGAGGTTGTTGGTGTGCTCAGATCAAATGAGCAAATGGAGAAGATCTACAAGGGAGACCCTAAGTCTGAGATCTTGGCTGTGAATAAAAGACAAGGAAGATCAAAGGAGAAGGCAAGAGGAAAATCCAAGGGCAGTTTGAAGTCTCGCGATCAGAGGAAGACATTGAAATATTATAAATGTCATCAGCCTGGATACCTAAGGAGAGATTATCTCCTTTTGAGATCAAAAAAAGGGAAGGCTAGTAAGGAAGATGGTACAGCTTCTATGAACAGTGGAGAAGGTCTATTAGTTGTATCAGATGGATCCACAGAGTATGATGCAATATGGATATTGAATTCAGCATGCTCGCACCACTATACTTCTCATCGAGAGTAGTTTGCTACCTACCAGAAGGCCGATGATGGAAGTGTCAGCCTTGGAGATGATCATCCATGCAAAATAGCTAGAGTTTGCTCTATCAGGATGAGGATGTATGATGGGATTATTCGTACATTATCAAATATCAGGCATGTACCGAAGTTGCAAAAAATTTAATTTTTTTGGGATACTTGGAGGAGCAGGGTTATGCTTTTAGTAGCTAGGTTGAGAGTGGATGTCTGAAAATTTTCAAAAAAGTTTTGGTGGTGATGAGAGGTAGAAGACTGAGCAATAATTTTTATAGAATGGAAGGCTTAGTGGTAAATGATAGTGCAAAGGTGCAAGCAGCGGTACAGGAGGAGCAAATTTTATATCAGCTGTGGCACTATCAGATGGATTATATGAGTGATCGTGAGCTCACTGAACTTAGCAGAAGAAGTAAGATCCCAGTCCTAAAGAAGGAGGGCATAGATTTATGTGAACCATGTATCTTTGGCAAATAGCATAGGATAAAATTTGCTAGAAGTACCAAGTGCAGTGAAGGAGTGTTAGATTTAGTGCACTCGGATGTGTGGGGACTAGCTCTTGTATCAGCTATAGGTGGGACAAGGTATTTTGTCACTTTCATTGATGATTTCTTAAGAAAGATGTGGTTTTATCTGATTAGAGAAAAATCAGAGGTGTTTGCCTAGTTCAGAGATTGGAGAGCTGAAGTAGAGGAGTCAGGAAGATAGGTGAAGTGTCTGAGGTTGAACAATGGAGGAGAGTATACTAGCCTAGAGTTCAGGAGGTACTGTGAGGAAAATGGCATCAAGCACCATTACACGGTGAAGATGATTCTCTAGTAGAATTGTGTCATGGAGAGAATAAATCAAACATTGATCGAGAAGGCATGGAGTTTGAGGCTGCAGATATCACTTCCAAAATCTTTTTGGGGTGTTGCCTTAACTTTTTCTTATTTTCTTATGAACAGGCCCCCACATTATAAGCTGAACGGACACATTTCAGAGGAAGTCTAGAGTGGAAAGAAGGTGGAGCTTGGCTACTTGAAGGTCTTTGGTTATCCGGCCTATGCATATGTGGAGGCAACTGAGAGGAGCAAATTGGACCCAAAATCTCAAAAGATGACATTCATAGGGTATCCATAAGAAGTCAAGGGATACCTGCTATGGGACTCTCAGGCACAGAAGTCAGTTATCAGCAGCGACATTATCTTTGATGAGAAGAGCATCTTGAGGAGGTCTGGGATAGATGGAACTAAGGAGACAAAGATGAACAGTAGTGGCCAGTCTGAGATAGATGACATGCAGTCCAAATCCACGTATAGGAGTGTTCCTATTGAGGTGGAGCTAGGTAGGAGAAAAGATACTCAGATGGAAGATCGACATGAAGTGCCAGCAGTTCAGATGGTTGTGTAGGATCAGCCACAGACATCATGCAGAGATATGCCGGTGGGAGTGGCTTTGTACAAATCCCAATATACTATCACGAGACCAGTTTGATATGACATTGATGAGGTTATCTCCTATGCACTCATCACTACTAATGGAGATCCAGAAAATTATGTCGAAGCTATGGAGAGTGAGGATCATGATTCATGAATGCAGACCATGATGGAGGAGATGGAATCACTTGAAAAGAATCAGACATGACAGCTGGTGGATCTTCCAGAAGGTGCTCGACCTATTGGCTCAAAATGGATGTTCATAAAAAAAGAGGCACCTTCAGAATAAGGTAGAGTCAGATTCAAAGCAAGACTGATAGCAAAGGAATACTCACAAAGAAAAGGGATTGACTATATAAAAATTTTCTCTCCTGTGGTACGTCATACATCTATTCGGATTTTGCTATAACTAGTGGCACAGTACAACATGGAGTTGGAACAGATGAATATGAAGATGGCCTTCCTTTATGGCACGTTGGAGGAAAGGATCTACATGAAGCAGCCAGAGGATTTCATGAAGACTGGATAGGAAGAAAAGGTGTGTTTACTCAAAAGATCTTTGTATGGCTTGAAATAGTCCCCTCATCAGTGGTATCGAAGATTTGATAGTTTTGTTTTGAGCCTGAGTTTCAGTAGATGTGAACATGATTGCTGTATCTACGTCAAGGATATAGATGAGGACGATGCTCTATACCTGCTACTATATGTAGATGATATGCTTATAGCCAGTAGAAGAATGAAAGCTGTGAAAAGGCTAAAAAGGGTGTTATCATCTGAGTTTGGGATGAAAGATCTGGGTCCAGCTGAGAAAATCCCTGGAATGGAGATTTGTAGAGATAGGTGCAAAAGAGTGCTCCATTTGTCACAAAGAAGATATGTCCAGAAAGTTCTAGAGAAGTTTGGAATGGAGAAGGCCAAACCTGCAGAGATGCCATTACCAAGCCATATACCTCTCTCCAAGTTACAAAGCCCCCAGTTAGAAGAGGAGAAAGAATACAAGAAAAGAGTCTCTTATGCGAATACTGTAGGTAGTTTGATGTATACTATGGTGCACTATAGATCAGATATAGCATATGCAGTGAGCACGGTTAGTAGATACATGACTAACCCTACGAAGGAACATTAGAAAGCATTGAAATAGATATTGTGATATCTACATGGAACCAAAATTTATGGTTTGGTGTTTGGTGGACAGTCTGGAGGATTTGAAGATGGCGGTTTGAATCCTCTACAAGGGTTTGTAGATGCAAATTATGCAAGAGATCTTGATACAAGGAGGTCTACCACTGGATACCTCTTCTGCATGTATGGTGGATCAGTGTCTTGGAGATAAATCCTTCAGTCAATTATGGTCTTGTCTACCATAGAGGCAAAGTATATTGGAATAACGGAGGCTACAAAGAAAGTCCTTAAGCTTAGGAGGCTAATTGCTGAGTTGGGGATGGAGCAGAGCAAGGTTACAAAAATTAGTGATAGTCAAAGTGCTCTGCTGTTGGCACAGAACTCAGTCTATCATGCACACACAAAGCATATAAATGTGAGGTACCACAGGATCAGAGAGCTGATGAAGGAAGATGAAGTAAAACTGATGAAGATTCATAACAAGGAGAATCAGTCTCATGCACTCCTTAAGGTACTCTCCAGGGATAGCTTTCAGATGTGTGTGGCAAGGATGGGTTTGCTGAGAAAAGATGAGTTCACAAGGACTTGGAAGCACCATGGTGGAGAATGTAAGCTCAAAAGTGGTGCTCTCAAGTCTTGAAAATATGAGAAGATAGGTCATGGGAAGATGGGAGCAAGTCGAAAGAGAAATCAGTCCGGATAGCAAAGTTCTAAAATTGAGCCAGCTCACCTTGAGACTGAGCCGGCTAAGTTGGAAATTGGGCCGACTGAGTCCAGGAATGAGTTAGCTATATCTTAGAAAAAATTCAGATAGAAAGCAGCATTTTTGGGCTATTAGCATGGTACACAATTGAGTTGGCTCAGTCTTAGACTGAGCCAACCTAGTCGCAGGTTAGCCGGTTCAATCTGAAACTAGGATGGCTCAATTTTTGTGGGTTTGTTTTATGTACGTGGGATATTTGGATTTTGGAGAGTTTTTCAATGAGCCTGGAGCTTGATCCTTTTATAAAGCATAAATACTAGAAATAGATCAAGGTTGTATATGATGCTGAATTCATTGAATAAAGCTTTTTTCTCTCGAAAAACTCTTATGCTCTTTTTTTCTCTTTTCTCTTGAATCCATTATTTTGCTTTCGCGTTGATCTTAGGAGATTATTTCTTATTGCTTGGCTAATCACCAGCAGCCATGTCAGTTTGAGAGAGGATAGTTTATCCCAACATGTAGCCCTACACGATCTCGAAGTTCAGATATGAGGACCTTGAGAAGCTTGGTAGGTACTCCAAAAATCTAGGACACAAGATGGAGAAAAGGACCAAAGCCAGGAGAAGAATCAGCCAAGATAAGGGGCTGATACATAGGCGGGCTGGCTTTAATACACAGGTGGGCTGGCTCTGGCTGAGACCAAGCTAACTTGGGGTGCAGTCAGGCCGACTGTCTCAGGCAGACAAAAGATAGGGTTCGGATGATACGCAGTCGAGCCAGCTTAGCTACTGATAGAGCCGGCTCGATGGTGGTGAACAGAACTGGACAAGGTTTTTTGTTTGGGATCTTAAGGCCTGGTCCAATAAGGTCTTAAGGAGGCTAACTCATGTATGGATCATGTTTAGATCCAAGAGATGAGAGCATGGGAGACATGGGTGTACATAGGCTCAGTGAGTGCTTTCATATATTGAGGTAGCCTAGAAAAGTTTTTTAGCTAGAGCTTGGGTTTATTAGGATTCATGTGGTATAGCAGAATCCTAAGGTACATAAATTCAGGTATTGTAATCTTTACAATAGAGTGAAATCAATATAGAGCTTTTCTCCCTAACTCTCTTCTCTTTTTTCTCTCTGGTTCCAATGCCAAGCCCTAGGTGCTACCATCAACTTTTGCTCTTCTTCATATTTTTGGATTAACAGCTAGGTTCGCGTAAGAGATCGGATCTACGACTATGATTCTTACCAACGGTAGGCATAACAATTGATATCAAAGTCATACCAATTATTCCAACATTTAATACATCTCCCAATTAAATACTTTGATGATGATTTTGATGACTTCTTGTTTCTTTCCATGAGCTTTTTGATGTTGTCAAAAAGGGGGAGTAGTATATTGAGTATATGAAATATGTGTGTACTAATGATGTGCAATAAACTAAAGGCTCATTAAGAATTCTTTCATAAATTTTAGTTCAGTGTTCCTATCTTGATTCATATTAGTTTTTTCAGCATATACTCAAAGTTTTGCCATCATCAACAAAAGGAGAGATTGTTGATCCCATGATTGATTTTGATGATTGTCAAACTTTGAGTATATTATATATCTAATCATGTGTTTGAAGAATATGTGTATGATTTTTCAAGTATCCAAAATGAAAAATTTATCTTAAGGATAAATCCTCTCAAGATGCCATTCCAAGATGCTTAAAAGAATAAATTCACACATATTTGAATAGCTTGGTATGAAGAAAGTATATTGAAAGAAGAGAAAATAAAATTGAAGGAAGCAATTACATTTTAGAAGAGTTTGGGGTCAAGAAACTCAGGTTTGGAAGATCAAACATTAAAAAAAAATGACGGCAAAAAATTTAGACACTTCTCCTAAAAATTTGGAGGCTTCTCCAAGCTGTTTGGCATGCCTACACATTGCCCTGGCACAAGCACGAGATGTCTCAAAAATAGCTCGAGATCTCTCCATTTTAGGAGACAAAAATTTCATTTCTATGTTCTAGGATCAAGATGTCTCAAAAATTCTTGAGAGCTCTCGCTGTGAAATCAAGACTTCTTTCAGAAAAATCGAGACCTCTCCATTTGCATGGATAGCCTTCAACGGCTAGTTTCAGCAATCCTTCCAACGGCTATTTCTTCACTCCAATGACTATTTCAGAGCTTTCAATGGCTAGAACTCATTCTTCAACCATCTTCAAGGATATTTAAAGGTGGAGAATCAATTGAAAATTATGATTAAGGGATTTAAAGAGAGAATCTTTTAGTTTTAGTGAGGAACACTGAAAATTCAAAGAAAAGAAATAGAGGAAAAAGTTGTGCATAAATTTTAGTGAGCCTTCAAAGCAATCTTGTTTAACATCTTCCATATCCTCTCAAGTACAAATTGAAGAAAAATCAAGCTTCGATCGAGCACATCATCAGCTTCTTCTTTAAAATTTAAAGAGTTTAAATTTTATTTTTATTTTTGTGCTAAAATTCTCATTTTATATTTTTATTTCTTTACAAGTTTTTTTGTGAGAAAGAAACTTGGGGATTAGATCCATCCAAGTTCATAATTGGACTTGTTAGGTTTTGGTTGGTTGGCCTGAAAAAACATCTAGGTTGTTGGTGAATCCAAAAAATTAATGGTGTAAGGTTTTGGTTGGTGCTCCTATGAAAACCAACTAAGTTTGTTTGTGAGCCTGAAAAAACAAACACACTATAATCAAGGATGGATTATAGTAAAAATTCCAAGAAAAGTTTGGAGAGTAGATGAAGGTGCCGGTCCTTGATTATAGTAAAAATTTCATGTGAAGTTTGGAGAGTAGATGAAAGTGCCGATTGCACCGAACCACTACAAAATTTTATATGTTTGTCTTATAGTTTTACTTCTTAGTTTCCTTACTTTCTTTACTTTGCTATTATTTCTAATTTGCATTGTTTATATTCTTAGTTTGCACACACTATCTTACTTCCACTATAGCTTAAATCGTTCACCTCATAAACTCTCTATTTTGATTAAATTAAGGCACATATTTGTTTAGAAAGCAAATTTGGCTAAAATTTTTATAAGAACCCAATTCACCCCCTCCCCCCATCTTGGGTTGAAACCTTTAGGCAACATTGGCCATCCTAGAGTGAATTGAAGCCAACATTCACACTAGTTGAAGTTCAGTCATGGTCGCCATAGTCAGATGGGATTATCCCAAGGTTGGACATCTTGCTGAACTTTAGTAGGAGTGGATTTCTTACCAACAAATGACTTGTATGAGTGTTGACGTTGACTCAAAGTCATCCTGAGCAAGGGATGAATTACATGATAACCATAGGTCAGGATTCTAAGAATGTTACTTTACATACAATCAACCTATCCAAACATCAGCTATCATTACTAGATGATCATTTTGATTGGTATAAAAATTGGTTTTTATTCTATTGGCTTAGGTTCGAACCTATAGGGTCACACACATAAGAGGTTACTACATAATCAAATGGTTGATCGATGATTAAAAATCATTCAGTGATCGATTCATCAATACAATTGATGATCGATCAAGTGCAAGTATTGTAGAAGGATCAATTAGTAGTTGGATTGCTGATTTGCTGAATTTGATTGAGCAATTAGGCTAAGATCGATTTTAATTGAATTAGATTCAATTAGAATTTGTTTGGACTTGATTGGGTCAAGTCTAATTGGTTTATAAGATAAGCCAATTACAAGAGAGTTTGATTAGGACTTGTGTGCACCTACTTTCTAATTGAATTAGGATTTAAATCAGATTTAAATATAGTTTAATCTAATTTAATTAGGCTAATAATTAGACTAGGATAATCTTTGAATTAGGATGCACCAATTCTAGTTTAATTGGATTTAAAATTGTTTTGACCAAGTCAATCTAGAGAAGTCACAATTGGACTAGGACTCTCCCTTAACCCATGCGCCTAACACCCCAAGCCCCACACAAATTTTCTCCAATATTGGCATGAGATTTCACTCGCCAATAAGTGCTCCATGCCCCTTCTTTCTTGGTGGTATAAATTATTATGGTATCAACTTGCTTTGATACCAAACTATTAGGATATCAGCTACTCTGATACTATTTGTTAAGTGTCTAATACCAAATTATTATGGTAAAAACAAGAAAGAAATAAAATAAGAAAATAATCAAGCATGTGGATTTGCCTAAAGGCTCGTCTCCATAGGATATGCAAAGCTTAACTATGAAAGAAAAAAATAGGTACAAGAGGAGAACACCCACTCTTAACTCACTGTACATAAATCTCTCTCAACTAGAAACTACCCTCATAAAAGCTCTCTCAGAATTTCAAGGAGATCCATAGAAGCTACAAGATGCTCTACCCTCACAGCCTCCTTGCAGATGCTATACACCTGTTTCTTCTCTCTCGCAGGCTGCACGCACTCGACACTCTGTCAAGCTTCTCTCGACGGCTACTTGGGCCTCTCTACGTGCCTCTCATGCAACATGTGCCATCTTTTTTGCTCCATAGCACCTTAGGCCTTTAAATAGGATGAGAATCCTCTTCTTAGTGCTTCATCGGAGTCCTAACAGGACTTATTCTCCTAATATGAGTCATGTTGGGAATTGTGTCCCAAAGCCAATCATCAGCCTATTGATGGTTGAGCTATTTTATAATTATAATTAATTTATTAATTAATAAAATATTTTGACATCTTTTTCATCATTAGTTTACATCTTCTAATGAACTTCATTGTTTTGATGAAGTCCTTAGAACTATTTAATTTTTATAAAGAGAGGATTTATCGATTAGTCCTTAAATGGGTTCACGACCAAATGATAGGCTGTTAATTAGGACAATAGCGTCTATTGAGCATAGGTCGCTATATGCCATATAGGTTGGTTGTCCTCTTAACCAAAGAGTATGGAGACACTGGTATGGCATACAGGTGAGATGTGTGGGTACATCATCATTGAACGTGATCAACCCTAGAACATTCTGCTATCGAGAATGTCTCTGATGAAATATAGGTATAAGTATCCCTTAGACTTGAGATCACCTCAGTGACTTGCAAGCAACCACTATGCTTTGGTACTGAACTAACTAAATTTTTAATTCAGCAACAAAATGCTTCTGGGCATAGTCAAGTACTTACGAAGTCAGAGTGTGATCAAGATGGAATTGACCACTCCAAGAGTTGGAGAAGAATGTATCACTATATTTTAATATAGCAAAATATTGACCAGGATAATCCATTAGATGGATTTGATATTTTAAAATACAATACGAACAACCTGATCAGAGTTGACAGTTGAACTCTGAGGTGTCCTACGAGCATTGTGGTCAAAGGGATGAATTATATGAAAACTATATCCGCATGAATTTTAAGAATGGTGTTCTACATTTTCGACCTATCCGACCGTCAAATATCATTGCTAGATGGTCACTTTGATTGGCACAGAAATTTATTCCTATGCTATCGACTTAGGTTTGAACCTATGAGGTCATATACATTAGAGCTTACAATCTAATTGGATGGTTGATCAATAATTAAAAATCGTTCTAGGATTGAACAATCAATACGACTGGTGTTTAACTTAGTGCAACTATTGCAGGAGGATCGATTAGCGATTAGATTGCTAATTGACTTAATTTGGTTAAGCCAATAGGCTGAGATTAAGTCTAATTAAATATGATTTAATTAGATTTAGTTTGGGCTTGATTGGATTAAGTCTAATTGGTTTATTGGATAAGCAAAGTGCAAGAAAGTACTAGTCCTAGTCTAACTAGGTTTTGGATTAACCCAATTTTTTAATTTGATTAGAAAATAAATCAGAATTAAATCTATGCTCAATAATTTTGATATGATGAGAGATCCAATTAGAAATCCAATCTGTGCAAATGGTGGGTCTAGCTTAGCTAAGGAGTGTATCAATATTTTGGACATGGTGAGATTCATGAATTAGTGATCAAGATTGGGTGCACCATGATTAGAGAATCATTGAAAAAGAGTTGTCCACTCATTGGCTAATCCATCACCAATAACTATTAGATGAGGTGATGAGTTAGTTGCTGGGACTGCACCACTCATTAGAAATCTATAATCATGAAGATTTTTGTATCCTTACAGAGGGAGTTTAGGGATCCGAGAAAATAATGGAAGCAAATTTATTTAAAAATTTGACCTCTAAATAAATTGATCAAGTCTTAATTACAATATCTAACTAGAAACTTTGACTCTCTATAGAAAAATGTCTGCATCCAACCCACTAGCACGTATCCTAGACATCCATAGACTGACCGGACCCAATTATAAGGATTGGCTCCAAAACTTCAAAATTATTTTGGGTTCCAAGAAGTTAACTCATGTATTGGACTAGGATCCCCCCACCTCACCAGCTCATCCATCAGTTGAATAGAGAGCATCTCTTGATAAGTGGATGGACAAAGATAACAAGGCCATATACTACATGTTGGGCTCGATGTTTGATGAGCTTCAGCGCCAACATGAAGATATCAGGATTGTGCACCAAATGTTAGCTCACCTACAAGAGATATTTGGTGAACAGAGTCGCACAGCCAAATATCAGATCACTAAATGATTATTCAAGGCTAAAATGCATGATGGGCAGTTAGTCCAAGATCATTGTCTGATGATGATCAAGGACTTAAAAGAGCTTGAGAAGCTCGAAGTGAAGTTGGACCTAGATCTGCAAAATGATATAATTTTGCAATCCTTGACTGATCCATATGGGCAGTTCATCATGAACTATCATATGCATAAACTTTAAAATACTCTGACCGAGCTTATGAACATGCTGGTTACTGTTGAGCTTTCAATGAAAGGTTCTAAAGGCTCAGTATTTGCTATGGAATGGACTTCTTTCAAGAGAAAGTCTTTTGGAAAAAAGAAGAAGTCTATGGAAAAGCAGAAGATGAAAAAAGGAAAGAAAATAAGGCAGAGCTGAAAAAGAAGGCCGCTGACAAAGAAAAATGGTTCCATTGCAACACTGATGGCCATTGGAAGTGGAACTACCCTTCATACCTGGCCATCCTGAAGAAAAGAAGGAGGCAAGTCCTTTTGGAGGTATGCTCATTATTGAATCTAACCTTACAATTTTTTTTGCATCCAGTTAGATGCTTGACTTTAGTTCTAGTGCTCATTTGTGCACTTTCATGCAGGGTCTTGAGGATAGTAGGAGGCTGAGGGATGGTGAGATGATCCTATGCATAGAAAATGGAGCAAGGGTTATGAAGGAAAAATCTTGATTTTTTGGATCAGATTCGTTCAGATCTGATCGGATCAAAAGAGATATTTCAAAAATTTCTCTTAAGCATCCATATTAGATCTAAGATGTCTCAAATCTAATTTTATAGATCTAATAAATAAAAATAAATTTAATTTAATTTAATTTAATTTAATTTAATTTAATTTTATACCTTGATGTGGGTAATCAGATTATCCGTTGATGATCCTATTGATTGCCTCAGGTTCTAGATCTAGCCATGCAAGCGCCTGGCCTCTACCGATATCCACTTAGGCTGGATCTAAAGATATTCTCTTTCTTTATCTCTTCTCCAAAAATTAGATGTGGATCTAATTTGGAAAATCTTCAAAATTCCTTCTGAAGATCAGCAGTCGTCTCTGCAGCAGTGCTTCCTTCTTCCTTTCTCATTAGCCTTTTCTTGCCTGGATTGCACCAAACTGGAGCCCAACTTTTCTTAGGCGGGGAGAGGAGAGAGAGGATCAGAAGATGACATGGAGAAAGGAGAGGGGCAGCCTTGGAGTATGGGCTAAGAGAAATTCTATAAAAGTTTGGCATAGATAGGGTCTTATTTATAGACCCAGCTACGTGATCCAACTCCTCTTCATCCCAACCAATCACAACTTGCTTTGTGAAATCAGATCTAAATCTGATTGGTGGGATGACATCACCTGATCCAATCAAATGAGATTCCCCAAATTCATTCTTAGAGGTGCCTAAGACCAGTCAAAGTCTGGATTCTAAGGGAACTCTAATTGGAATCCAAAAGGAACCTGGAGTCCTCATCCAATGGGACTCCAGGCGCCCTATCCATTGGGCGCACGCCATCCTAGGCATGCGCCCCCCTTGCCAGGTTCTGGCAGGGGACAAGCCCCCACCAGCTCTCCAATAGGTGCATGACACATGGGTCAAAGTCAATGTCAATGGATCAAAGGTCAGACTTTTGACCAAAGTCAAAGAACAAGAAATGGCAGGTGACCAAAAATGGTAGGTAATGTCTTACAAAATAAGACAACCTTTTCTGACTTGGACAACCTCCAGTCAGACCATATGAAGGCCTCTGATTGAGCACAAACTCCTTTGGCTCAGTCAGGACAACTTATTTATGATAGTAAAAGAAGAACGTTAGGTTCAATCGAGTGCTAGCACGATTTTCCTTGAACCTAATTGAATCTCATTCAGATCAATTGAACTAGATCAGTTCAATTGATGATCACCAGATTCAAACCCTTGTTTGTGTGACCCAGTTAGGTTCAGTTCTGTATGGTAATGGGATATGTCATGATCTCTATCATCGACATCATCGAAACTCCTTTCGATGGATCAGAACTCTTCTGATTCGAACAGCTAGAATGATCGATCATCTAAATCATTCTAATTGCTCCCAAAATCCACCAGTGACACCTAGCAGTATATGGTGGCAACCCATCAGAGCTGAATGCGAACCTCTTGGTGCAGCTACCTGTGTGATTAAGTTCTTCTATCTTGAGCCCCGATCAGATTAGGGTTAAGGTGAACTCGTCAAACCCTAGTCTCTGTCATATGATGTAATCATTCGATTCGAGTCCGATGTGAAAATCTAAATAGAAACTCTTTCTATTATTTCACTCTGCCATGGCCATGGGCTTCTGGACTTGATTCTCATGATCATCATAGGGCTGCTCCTCTACCACCGAGGTAGATAGATTCCATCTTGATGCAATCCAGTTCCTACAATGAACATGCTATAGCCAACATACACCTCAGGGTTCCATATGGCTAGGAGACCGAGTAATGGTGTAGTCAAACTATAACACCCTCAAGGTGAACTGCCGATGCACCTCAGGTCAAAGAACCAGACACACTACTGCAGCATCGAGTCAGTCATTGACGAGAAGGTAGACTCCCTAATGACTACTCGAGGTGGTCACGCTCAGTGCCCTCGTTCTCTAACGAGTACCTGTACTCTCGCTCCGGTGTCTCCACACCGTAGACTCAAGACTCATCTACTAAAGAGAAGCGATTGTACACCAACCTTCCGGATCAATCACCATCCTCGTGATGATCCTATGGTCGGGAGCATTTTATGAGTTAATAATGATTATTCATGTCTTAAATTTTCAACTCTTGAAAATATGAATTATCATTACCATTAACTCAAAGGATGTATCACAGACACTAAATACACATATGTGATAGAAAATAACCCATTTTATTGATTTATAGTCAAAATTATAATTTTGCCCCTAGAAGTGTATTACAAGTGTCAGCCAATTCTGGCTTCTAGGGCACATATATCTAACAATCTCCCACTTGTCCTAAAGCCAATTGGCTACAAGTCTAAGTCCCATCTTCTCAAGGTGGGCTTCGATCTTCTGCTGGCCCAACGGCTTTGTAAGTGGGTCTGCCACATTATCTGTGGAGTTGACTCTCTTGACCTCGACGTAACCCTTCTTGAGCTAATCGAGGATGAGGTGGTATCGCCGCTCAATATGCTTGGATTTCTGGTGAGACCTCGGCTCCTTAGCAAGGGCTATGGCGCCATTGTTGTCGCAGTATAGAGGAATGGCATCTGATGGCATTACTCCAATTTCTGCAGCAAACTTCTTGTACCAGAATGCTTCCTTCGCAGCCTCTGATGCAGCGATATATTCTGCTTCCATGGTGGAATCTGCTATCACTGTTTGCTTGAAAACTCTTCCAGCTGACAGCACCACCATTGCACACAAACAGACTCCCAGATGTCGACTTTCGATCATCTATATCGGACATGAAATCCGAGTCTGTGTATCCCTGGACTTGGAGTTCTCCATTACCAAAGACCAACATCATATCCTTAGTTCTTCTCAAGTACTTAAGGATACATTTCACAGAAGTCCAGTGTTCTTCACCTGGATTTGACTGATATCTGCTTGTGACACTCACAGCATGGGCTATATCAGGTCGTGTACATAGCATGGCATACATGAGGCTCCCTATTGCAGAAGCATAAGGGATCTTGCTCATGCATTCTATTTCCTCAGGTGTGCTAGGGCACATCTTCTTGGAAAGATGAATACCATGTCTGAAGGGTATTAATCCCCTCTTAGAGTTTTCCATACTAAACCTCTTTAGTACTTTCTTCTATGTACATCTTCTGTGAAAGTCCTAGCATCCTATTCGGTCTATCCCTATAGACCTTAATTCCTAGAATAAAGGATGCTTCACCTAGGTCTTTCATGGAGAATTCCTTGGACAACCATAATTTGACTGTTGTCATCATGGGAATATCATTCCCAATAAGGAGGATGTCATCCACGTACAATACGAGGAAGACAACAGCGCTCCCACTGACCTTTTTGAAAACACATGGTTCCTCTTCATTTTTGATGAAACCAAACTTTTTGATCACATCATTGAAACGAGTGAGTGTTCCAGCTCCGAGATGCTTGCTTAAGTCCATATATGGACCTTTGCAGCTTGCAAACCTTGTGATCAGTATCACTGGATGTGAAACCTAGCGGCTGTTCCATATAGATATCTTCCTCAAGATATCCATTTAAGAACCACGTCCATTTGCCATATTTCATAATCGAAATAGGCTGCAATGTGCTGTGCAATAGCAAGCCTGATATTTTCAATGCCACTAAGCCTTGAATGTCTCCACATTCCCATCTGCACCAATCTTTCTCTTGAAGATCCATTTACACCCAATAGGTACTATACCTTCTGGTGGATCTACCAAGGTCCAGACTTGGTTCGAGTGGTCTTCTGACTGCATTGCCTCTAGCCATTTCTCGATCGATATCTGATATCGCCTCGTTGTAGGTTTTGGGATCATCACCATGAGCACCATAATGACTCTCTTAGGATATCCTATGAATCGAGCTCTAAAGGACCTAAACTCTAACTCACATGTCTTCGCTTGTTCTCTTTTGTCTTTTGACATGAGCCGGACAACCCCAAATTCTGAGATGACTCAGACTTGGTTTCTTACCGTGCCATATCTCATACGGTGTGGTAGGAACGGTTTTAGAGGGAACCCTATTCAGTAGATAAATTGAAGTTAACAATGAGTGTCCCCAAAGAAAATCAGGGAGGTCTGTGAAGCTCATCATGGATCGAACCATATCCAATAGAGTCCGATTTCTCCATTCTGAAACCCCGTTGAGTTGAGGTGTTCCTGGTGGAGTCCATTGAGAGACTATGCCATTTTCCTTAAGATAGTCTAGGAATTCCCGGCTAAGGTATTCACCTCCTCGATCTGATCGAAGAACCTTAATGGGTTTTTCAGTTTGTTTTTCTACTTCATGTCTGAATTCTTTGAACTTTTCAAAAGCTTCAGACTTGTGTCTCATAAGATACACATACCCATACCTAGACAGATCATCGGTAAAGGTAATGAAGTAGACAAAATTGCCTCTAGCCGGCACATCAAATGGGCCGCACACATCAGTATGTACTAGGGCAAGGAGATCTGTGGCCCTCTCCCCATGTCCAACAAAAGGGAGTTTAGTCATTTTGCCTTGAAGACAAGATTCACAAGTTGGATATGACTCGAAAGTCAATGGACTCAATAGCCCATTTTTCTCCAATTTGTTGATCCTATCTTCTGCTATATGACCTAATCTCAGGTGCCATAGATATCTGTCGTTTGGACTATCCCTAGGTCGTTTGGCATTCACGTTTTGCTCGATAGTTAGAACAGGTACATCAATATGTAGCTGATAAAGACCATTAATAAGGAAACCATTTGCAATTTTATTTCTTTCATAAAGAATGTTACAATGGTCCTTAAAGAAGGTAATCACATAGCCTTCTTGTGCTAAGCATGAAACAGAAATCAAATTCCTGCTAGCTGCAGGCACATAATAACAGTCTTTCAAAACTAAGTCTAAACCAGATGGTAATCGAAGAGGGTATGTTCCCACGGCTACTGCAGCAACTCTTGCTCCATTACCGATGCGTAGGATCATGTCTCCATCCCTCAGCCTCCTGCTATCCTCAAGACCCTGCATGGAAGTGCACAGATGAGCACTAGAACCAGAGTCAAGCACCCAACTGGATGCAGAAGAAACCGTAAGGTTAGACTCAATAACGAGCATACCTCCAGAAGGACCTTCCTTCTTGTTCTTCAGGGTGGCCAGGTAAGTAGGGCAGTTCCGCTTCCAATGGCCGTCGCTGTTGCAATGGAAACACTTTCCTTTGACATCGGCCTTCTTCTTCGGCTTCTGCCTTCTTCTTCTTTGATCCTTCCACCTTCTTGCTTTTTCACAGACTTCTTTTTCTTTCCATAAGACTTTCTTTTGGAAGAAGTCCATTCCATAGCAAGAACTGAGCCTTTAGAACCTTTCATAGAAAGCTCAGCGGTAACCAGCATATTCATTAATTCGGCCAAGGAATTTTGAAGTTTATGCATGTGGTAATTCATGATGAATTGCCCATATGCATCAGTCAAGGATTGCAGAATAATATCATTCTGCAGGTCCAAGTCTAACTTCACACCGAGCTTCTCAAGCTCTTCCATGTCCTTGATCATTGTCAGACAGTGATCTTGGACTGACTGCCCATCACGCATCTTAGCCTTAAAAAGTCATTTCGTGACTTGATATTTGGCTGCGCGACTCTGTTCACCAAACATCTCCTGCAGGTGAGCCAACATTTGGCGAGCAGTCCCGATATCTTCATGTTGGCGCTGGAGCTCATCAGACATCGAGCCCAACATGTAATATCTGGCCTTATTATCTTCGTCTATCCATTTCCAGAGACGCTCTCTGTTCAATGGATGGACGGGCTGGTAAGGTGGGAGGGTCCTGGTCCAATACATGGGTTAACTTCTCGAAACCCAAAACTATTTTGTAGTTCCTGAGCCAATCTTTATAATTGGGTCCAGTCAGTCTATGTGTGTCCAGGATACGTGCCAATGGGTTGGACGCAGACATTTTTCCTGTAGAGAGTCAAAGATTCTAGTTAGATACTGTAATTTTGACTTGACCAATTTGTTTAGGATTTTATTTTTAAACAAATTAGCTCCCACTATTTTCTCGGATCCCTACACTCCCTCTGTAGAGATGCAAAAATCTCCATGATTAATGATTTCTAGTGGGTGGTGCGGTCTCACCAACTGACTCATCACCTCACCTAACAGTTATTGGTGATGGGTTAGCCAATGAGTGAACAACTCTTGTTCAATGATTCTCTAATCATGGTGCACCCAAACTTGGTCTCTAATTCATGAATCTCACCGTATCCAGAATATTGATCCACTCCTTAGTTAAGTCAGACCCACCATTTGCATAGACTGGGTTCCTAATTGAGTCTCTCACCGTATCCAAAATATTGAGCCCAACTCATCCTCCAGCCCATAGCATCCAATGCCTAATAGACATGGTTGCATCTTTCCGGTGCAACTGAGCCACTGTATCCAGCCGAGAACAATCAACCCCGGGAAGGGCCCGCACATCTACAATGGTGGAAGACCTCAGACTTAATCTTTTCTTAGGGAGAATTGATTCAGGTCTCATTAAACTAGACTTGTCATAGTCATAACAATTATGACTAACCTAGTGGCATGGGTTAGCTCGGATTATTGACCACCTCAGATCAGAACTGTGTCAACAGATATGGCCAGGTAAGTGAGACCGGTGGAAGGAATATGCCATTAACTCGTACAAGAACGCATTCAGGTCGAGTAGCTTCCAATTAAAAATCCAGTCGGTCGTATGTGCCAAACTTACCTTAGACACCAAATTGTTGAGCCAGAACCAATTGGGTTAGCCTACAATCCAGACTCTAACCTCTGAGCCTAATTAGGTCTTGCTTGATCGTGACTCGATCTTGACCCAGACTTAATCCTATTAGGCTGGTCAATTTAAGCATTGTTGATCCCATCTAACCAACTCTTGATTCGGTTTGATCAACCGCTTAGACCTAATTGAGCTACCCAAGCCCGAACCCAGTATTATGAATATGTCTTAGATCTAAAATTCTCAATTTTAGACCTAATTAATATTTCCATAATCTTAATTCTTTAATTAAGTAGGGTTCATAAACAAAATATGCACAATAAATCCTAGGGTTTCAGGATCTAGGGTTTTGCAGAAAGTAAGTTTTGGATTTCTGATTAAGGACGAACACGCAGCACCCCTACACATCATAAGAACACCCCATCGAATGGGAAGAGAGGGCCTTTAAACCCTTCTTCATTCTTATGACCGGACGGCCAAGAGGAACGCCTTAATCAGGAACATGCAATACTACAAAACTAGTTTTAGATCTATATCATATATCTCATATATAAAATTAGATCTAATCATGGCATATTTTGCATACATCTCATGTATCGAATCATGCATATTTTTCAGATCTAAATTATCTCATAATAATCTAAAAAATTAGATTTAAATTGATCTTATCAAAATAAATTCTAATCTAGATAACTTATGTAGAACTATTCTACAACTAGTCTAGACATGCATCAATCATATCTCATATGATGTTTAAAATTAAATAATTTTTATTTACTATTTTTTAGATGTTATTATAATATTTATAATATCAAAAAATAGTAAATAAATAGATCTAAAATATGATTTAATTTAATTAAATCAAATTATGACATGCAAGACTATTCTATAGAACTATTCTATTTTAGAACTAGTCATGCATATTTCTAATCTTAGATCCAAATCATTTAATTTTAATTTTTTCTAATTTTAGATCTGATCACATCTCATGTGACATCTGAAAATCAATTAATTATTTTCTAAATTAAAATAAATTTAAAATTAGATCTAAATAATTTTTAGAACCTGGCTCTGATACCAGTTGAAGGGAAAATCCTGATTTTTTGGATCCAGGTTCGTTCAGATCTGATCAGATCAAGAGATATATTTCAAAAATTTTTCTCTTTGATCTATATCAGATCTGAGATATTTTAGATCTAATTCTTATTAGATCTTAATAAATAAAAATAAATTAAATTAAATCTAATTTAATTTTATACCTTGATGTGGGTAATCAGATTACCCATTGATGATCCTACTAATTGCCTGAGGTTCTAGATCTAGCCACGCTACCTATATCCACTCGAGCTAGATCTAGAGATCTTCTTTTTTATCACTTCTCTCATAATTAGATCTAGATCTAATTTAGAGAATCTTCAAAACTTCTTCTAAAGATTAGCAGTCATCTCTATAGCAGTGCTGCCTTCTTCCTTTCTTGTCAGCCTTTTCTTGCCTGGATTGTACCAAACTGGAGCCCAACTTTTCTTAGGCATGCAGAAAAGAGAGAGGATCAGAAGATGGCATGGATGAGGGAGAGGGGCAGTCTTAGGGCATGGGCTAAGAGAAACTCTATAAAAGTTGGGTGCAGATAGGGTTTATTTACAGACCCTGCTGCACCATGTAGTGCCACATCATCCTAGCCAATCGCATTGCTTCATACAATTAGATCTAAATCTGATTGGTGGGATGACATCACCTGATCCAATCAGATGAGAGCCCCATAAATTCATCCTTAGATGGTGCTTAAGATTGGTCAAAGTGTATGGGTAAGGGTCACCTAACTTGAATCCAAGAAGCAACCTGGAGTCCCATCCATATGGGACTCCAAGCATCCCTATTCATGGTGCACGCCTAGGAAGGATGGGAAAAATGAAAGGAACAAATACTTTTAGGAGGGATTACTAGTCTTCCTAATCTTCTATTCGACACAAGAAAAGGGTGGAAAATCCCTTTTCTTGTGTCATCTTGTATCGAAATAATAATGATTTTTTCTCTTGTTCGTCAAAGATTACTAGGGGAGGAGAAATTCATTGAACAAATAGAACTTCTTTAATTATTCAATTAATTTAAACTTCTAATTTAGAAAAATTATTCAAACAAAAAGACTTTTACTATTCTGGTTGAAAAGCAAATTAGATTTTTACAAATATCCAAATCCTTCCTTTCCAAATTCCAATAAGGGGACAAGCCCCTATCTGCTCTCCAATAAGTGCATAACACATGGGCAGATGTCCAAGGATCAAAGGTCAATGTATGACCAAAGTCAAAGGATAAGAATTAGCAGGTGACGAAAAATGATAGGTGTTGTCTCAAATTTATCTCATAAATTAAGACATCCTTTTTCTGATCTGGATAAGCTACAATCAGATCAGGTAAAGGTACCTGAGTGAGCACAAACTCATTTGGCTTAGTCGAGATAACTTTTAATGATAGTAAAAGAAGAATGTTAGGTTCAATCATATGCTAGCACAATTTTCTTGAACCTAATTGATATTAAATTCAAATCAATTGAACTGAATTAGTCCTAAATTTGATGAATACCAGATTCCAAACTATTGTTTGTGTGATCTAGTTAGATTCAGTTCTGTATGGTAATGAAATATGTCATGATCTCCATCATTGACATCATCAAAACTTCTTTGGATGGATCAGAACTCTTCTGATTCAGACAACTAGAATGATTGATCATCTAAATCATTCTAATTACTCCCAAAATCCACCAGTGACACCTAGCAGTATATAGTGGCAACCCATCAAAATTGAAAATGAACCTCTCGATGCAGTTACTTGTGTGACTAAGTTCATCTATCTGGAGCCCTGATTAGATTAGGGTTAAGGTGAACTCGTCAAACCCTAATTTCTATCATATGATTTAATCATTCGATTCAAGTTCGATGTGAAAACCTTAATAGAAACTCTTTCTATTATTTCACTCTACCATGGCCCATGGGCTATGGACTTGATCTTCATGATCATCATAGGGTTGCTCCTCATCCACCAAGGTAGATAGATTTCCTCTTGGTACAATCCAATTTCTATAATGAACATGCTATAGCCAACATACACCTCAGGGTTCCAAATGGCTAGGAGATTGAGTCATAGTGTAGTCAAACTATAACACCCTCAAGATGAACTGTCGATGCACCTCAAGTCAAAGAATCAGATACACCATTGCAGCTTCGAGTCAGTCATCGACGAGAAGATAGACTTTCTTATGACTACTTGAGGTGGTCACGCTCAGTGCCCTCATTCTCTAGTGAGTACCTGTACTCCTGCTCTGATGTCTCCACACCATAGACTCAAGACTCATCTACTATAAAGAAGTAATTGTACACTAACCTTCCAGATCAATCACATCCTCATGATGATCCTACGATTAGGAGCATTTTATGAGTTAATAAATGAAAATTCATGTCTTAAATTTTCAACTCTTGAAAATATGAATTATCATTATCATTAACTCAAGGGATGTATCACAGGCACTAAATATACATTTATGATAGAAAATAATTTTTTTATTATTTATAGTCAAAATTATAATTTTGCCCCTAGAAGTGTATTACAAGTGTCAGCCAATTCTGGCTTCTAGGGCATACATATCTAATAGGTTACTGCTGTGGCCACAGAAATATACCCTCTTCAACTACCATCTGATTTAGATTTAGTACTAATGGATTGTTATTATGTGCCTGTAATAAGTAGAAATTTAATTTCTGTTTCATGCTTAGCACTAGAAGGCTATGTAATTAGTTTTCTTAAGGATCATTGTAACATTCCTTATGAAGAAAAAAAAATTACAAGTGATTTTCTTATTAACGGTCTTTATCAGCTATATATTGATGTATCTATTTTTAATATTGAGCAAAATGTGAATGCCATAAAATCAAAATGATCCAGAGATAGCCCAAATGATAGGTATCTATGGCACCTTAGACTAGGTCATATAGCAGAAGATAGGATTAACAAATTGGAGAAGATTAAGCTATTGAGTCCATTGACTTTCGAGTCATATCTAATTTGTGAATCATGTCTTCATGACAAAATGACTAAACTCGCTTTTGTGGGACATAGGGAAAGGGCCATGGATTTACTTGTCCTAGTACACACTGATGTGTGCGGCCCATTTGATGTGCCAGCTAGAGGCAATTTTATCTACTTCATAACCATCATTGATGATTTATCTCGGTATGGATATATGTATCTTATAAGACATAAGTTTGAAGCCTTTGAAAAGTTTAAAGAATTCAGACATGAAGTAGATGAAGGAAAATCCTGATTTTTCGATCCAAGTTCGTTCAGATCTGATCAGATTAAGAGATATATTTCAAAAAAATTTTTCTTTGATCTATATCAGATCTAGGATGTTTCAGATCTAATTCTTATTATTTTAATAAATAAATAAATAATAATAAATTAAATCAAATTTAATTTACCTAATTT